>JAFMOC010000058.1:2020000-2097500 GCA_019802505.1 Corydoras sp. C115 | reverse complement strand
CCCTCACCACATCAGTGTCACTGCAGAACTGACAATAAACAATCCACCACCCAAATGATACCTGTTCTTTGGTGGTACTATTGGGGTTCTGAGCATTAGAACAGAGTAAAGGGGACGTACACAGTATGTACTGTAGAACACAAACAGATGGACTACAGTCTGAAATTGTTGAAATACAAAGTCCATCTTTACTGTATTCTCTAATGGTCAGGACCCAAATAGTACCACCACAGAGCAGGGATTATTGGGTGGGTGCATTAGTCCTATCCCAGCAGTGTCACTGAGGTGGAGAAATGAAACTACAGTAGCACTGCTGCACTAAAACCCCCTCACCACATCAGTGTCACTGCAGAACTGACAATAAACAATCCACCACCCAAATGATACCTGTTCTGTGGTGATGCTATTGGGGTCCTGACCATTTGAGACAATCAGAGTAAAGGAGACGTACACAGTATTAAGTTGAAGACTACAAACAGATGAACTGGAATTGTAGAACTACGAAGTCCATCTTTACAGGACGGGAAATTGAGAATAAACAGTGTGAATAAATAAATTCGATCTCTAATAAATAATGTTTTTGCATTAACAGGAATCTGTGGCACGAGGCTTTTAGGAACCACGTGCAACCATATGCAGGCCCCACAGACCAAACTCAGGTGCTGGCAGTCGATGCCGTTCGCCAGGCTTTGCAGAAACTGTTTGGCTGTGTGTTTGTCTCCACGGAGAAGTTGTCGCCGTCCCTCTCTCCAGCCCGAGAGAAAGAGAAAGAGTATCCTCTATCCTCGAGTTTCACGTCCCCCAAGCAAAACGCCTCTGCTTGTCCAAATGTCGTGGCGCCCGAATGCTTGCTGGAGTCAGCAGATGTCTTGTATGTCGTCCTCCCGTACACACAATACTCTCTTCATGACATCGTCACCTACAGCCCCGCCAAACTTGCCAACAGCAATGCCAAAGTGCTGTTCATTTTGTACCAGGTGCTCATAGCGATGCGGGAATGTCACGCTTCGGGTCTCTCGTGCGGAGAACTTTCCCTGCAGGATGTAGCCATCGATGAGCAGCTATGCAGTCGACTCAAGATCTCGCTCGCACATTATGAAGACTTGGGTGAGCTCAGAGGTCCCGTGGACAATTCACCGGGAAGCCAAATATCAAAAGGCGTGAAGGAGAACCACACGCAGCCCGGTGCTCGAACCGAAGGTTACTGTGCGGATTGTCGAGATCATCTCAAAACTCTGGTTCTAGACTGGGTTCACGGAAAAGTCGGCAATTACACTTATCTGATGGAACTGAACCGATTAGCTGGAAGACGTGAGGGAGACCCCAACTACCATCCCGTCCTGCCATGGGTGGTGGATTTCACCGTCCCGTACGGGAGATTCCGGGACCTCAGGAGGTCGAAATTTCGTCTCAATAAGGGAGATAAACAGCTGGATTTCACTTACGAGATGACAAAAGAGGCGCTCGCGGTCGCGGCTTTGAGTGCGGGTGGTGGAAACATTTTCCCCTCCGATTATGGCGCATCTGTGGGTGCCAGCGGTGGGGGGCAACCCGATCATCTTCATGTCCCCCATCATATCTCCGATGTTCTTTCAGACATCACCTACTACGTCTACAAAGCTAGACAAACCCCCAAATCAGTACTTTGTAGCCATGTGCGTTCCCAGTGGGAACCCAATGAATACCCTTCGAGCATGGAGCGCATTCAGAGTTGGACTCCGGACGAATGCATCCCGGAGTTCTACACAGATCCTTCCATATTCAGATCTATTCACCCGGACATGCCAGACCTCGAGGTACCGGCATGGTGCAACTCCTGCGATGAGTTCATTGCAATCCATAGGCGGCTGTTGGACAGTCGGGAGATTTCCCAGCAGCTTCACCATTGGATCGACCTTACGTTTGGCTATAAACTGTCAGGAAAGGAAGCAATCAAGGCTAAGAACGTCTGCTTGCACTTAGTGGATAACCACACCCATTTGACCAGTTACGGAGTCGTTCAGCTGTTTGACCAACCGCATCCACCCTGTCTAGCGCCTTACCAATATTCTCCCGAAGACCCGCCCTACCTTACTCCGGTAAGATTGTCGGCTTGGAACATCCCACCGGTTGAGGCAACGGTAGACGTTGATGGATTCGTCCCGGAGGCAACCGGCTGTGAGTCCAGTGGCTGGACGGTAGTTGATCGGGATGAGGAGCTCGAACAAGGAACGGAGGCCCTTGACTCCCTTAGTTCTTCGGCCGCTGCCGCTTCAACTATACCAGTGCCTGCTGGGAACTCTGCAGGGGGCAAGACAATTGGAGAACATGCGGCTTTGGTACTGTCTCCCTCCCATAGCTCGTTTCCCGGTGAAACACTAAGTATCACAGCAAATGCCATGGGCACCGGCATAAGAGGTGCCATTATTCAGAGGGGGACGCCCACGTTTAAGAAGCAGGATGCTTACACGGGGGATTTTAAAATAAGCCTGCCCGAAGGATTTAAACCACTACAGCCGTTGGAAGAGTTAGAAAAACTTAATAACTTCCTCGTCAAGGGTTTACATTCCCAAATTCAGGACCCAATGGCTGGAGAACGGAACGAGTCGACGGAACCGGTGACTGTCACGGAACTTTTTTCCAGAGACACACAAGCTCTGGGTGTGTTCATGGCCGAAATCTTTTACGCATCAAAACTGCGCTGTGTTAAGTCAGACACTCCATTGCGCGACCGCTATCGGGCAGTGATGAAATTTTGCTCCGCCAGTCTCAAGGACGTCCCACTTCCCCTTCATCATGCACTTGAAAGTCTCCTGCAGATTGAGAAGCACTCGGATGGGGACACATCACACTCTCTTAGTATCGAAACACCCGTTCTTTTCCAATACGACCCAATTTATGAGGGTCTCCCACCACCCAACCCTTGGCAGCTGCTTAGTCAGGTGCTCTCTCCGATTCCATTTCCCGAATATTTCCCAGCGTTGCATCACTTTATTTTTTCCTACCATTCCAAGATCGGTTCTCTGAACAGCTTCCAAGGGCGGGATGTTGTGTTCAACCTATGGCAGCAGCTGCAGTCTCTTTTACAAGGTGATGTCACTGCAGAGGGATTGGAGATCCTCTTACCATTTGTTCTGGCGTTGATGACCGAGGAATCCACCGCCATTTACGCAGCCTGGTACTTATTCGAGCCGGTGTCGAGTGTTCTCGGCCCCCGAAACGCGTCAAAGTACCTGATCAAACCTTTAGTGGGCGTGTATGAAAACCCGCACTGTCTCCGCGGGCGTTTTTACCTGTACACGGATTGTTTCGTGCTGCAGCTTATTGTCCGGCTCGGCTTGCAGACTTTCCTATCCCATCTCCTACCACACGTTCTACAAGTCATCACGGGGTTTGAGAGTTGTCACCGAGGTGCGGGCAATAATTGGGATGGCATTAAAGTCATTAGAGATCCTATGACTGGCTTGGGAGAGGAAGATGAAGACTATGAATGTGGCGATGGCAGACCATCTTCGGCTGGATCGGCCGGGAAAGTCGGTGGAGGTGGTAGTGGGGGTGTTGGAGACCCGGGTCTGGTGGATTACTCTTCGGGCATCAGTCTCAATGACCAGGTGTTCATCGATGGCGAGGACTTTCAGAATGGCTTCTACGTTAATAATGGCTCGGCCAAACCACAAAACTCTTCGAACAAAGACCAAGATCTGGAATCTGTGAGTGTGGGGAAACTAAGTGATAAGAGTAGTGCCAGTGAAGTCTCCCTTGGAGACGGAGACTCCATCAAGGATCGTGCAAGTTTAAAATCCGCTGACAGCAGTCAAGACCTGAAGCAGAACAGTGATGGAGAGGATGGAGAAGAGCTGGAGGATGAAGATGCTACAGTGGAGGACAAGGAGGGCACAGTCCAGAAAAGTCCTTGTCTTGACCTGACACTGTCGGGTTGCACAGTGGAGTCTGAAGCTACTGTGGCTACTCTAGAGAATGACTTTATGAATGAAATGGTACAAGGAGAGTGTGACAAGAACATGGACGATGAGGATGAGGAACAGGACCCTTCAGAGGACTCTGAGGAGAAAGAGCACAAGATATTGCTGGGTAGGTTGAATACATAGTTGAATTTTCTTATTTTTGTAAAGTGACCTTGAGTGTTTTGAAAGGCGCTTATTTCAATAAATAGAAAAAATTAAATTTATGATTATTATTATATTATTATTATTTTGACACCCGGGTGGCTTAGTGGTTAGCATATTCTCATATCAGCGCTGGGGATTCTCGGTTCGAATCCCAATCTGGGTGGAGTTTCCATGTTCTCACCATGTCCACGTGGGTTTCCTCCGGGTTCTCCGGTTTCCTCCCACAGTCCAAAAACATGGATCAAGGTCAATTGAATTCCCCAATTGCCCCATATAGAGTGTGTCTCTGTGAGTGAGTGTGTGCCCAGTGATAGATTGGCGCCCTGTTCTGTATCTGCCCAGCGCCCGAAGTGTTCTGTTTTGGATGGGCAAGTGTTCGTCCCCCCCTGCACCAAATTGAGATTCAAATCTATCCATCCATTATCTGCTGTTTTATCCTCCACTAGAATCGCGGGGGTTCCCCAATTCCCCATTCCCATCCAGGGATGACAATTTTGGGCGCTGGGCAGATACACCCAGGACAGGGCGCCAATCTATCACTGGGCACACACTCACTCACACCCACTCTATTTGGGGCTATTTGGAGAATACAATTGAACTTGATCCATGTTTTTGGACTGTGGGAGGAAACCAGAGAGCGCTGAGAGGAGAACATGCTAATCACTATGCCTCTATGCCATTTTGAGTAGAACCTAACACTTTGCTTATAATTCCTTTTTTAAATTGTCATAAAAAGCTTCTGATTTGTGTTTTAAGTATATGCTTGTTTATTCTGAAACATTTTTAAAAATGTTCTATATCAGATACAGTTTGCAAGACTGTAAAATGGCTGGCTGCTAAATTGGGGCCCACAGTAACCTCCCGATATGTCGCCCGCAATCTGCTGCGTCTGCTTACCACCTGCTACATCGGTAAGAACCTTAATCAGCTCAAAGATGCATGAGAGGTTATAATTTGTATGTACCATTGTTCTTGTTGCTTACTTTTTTATGGTGTGATGATTTTAATGTTTAGAGATCATTTTTAAAAATGCAGTTAATAAATGTTAGAGTGAAATGTATGTGAAATTAAAATTAAAACTAAGACACATTTACATTTATAGTGGTTAGAACGTTCTCCTCTCAGCGCTAGGGATTCCCAGTTTGAATCCCAATCTGGGTGGAGTTTCCATGTTCTTCCATGTTCCATGTCCACATGGGTTTCCTCCAGGTTCTCCGGTTTCCTCCCACCGTCCAAAAACATGGATCAAGTTCAATGAATTCTCCAAATTGCCCCATATAGAGTGTGTTTGTGTGTGTGAGTGAGTGTGTGCCCAGTGATAGATTGGCGTCCTGTCCATGGTGTATCTGCCCAGCAGATTCAAACATTCCCGAATGCCCGAAACATTCACCACCACCCCCCACCCCCCCCCCACCCCGCGACCTTACTACAGGATAAAGCGGAAGATAATGGATGGATGGAAAACATTTACAGGGCGGCACGGTGGCTTAGTGGTTAGCACATCCATCTCTCAGCATTAGGGATTCCCGGTTCCAATCCCAATCTGGGTGGAGTTTCCATGTTCTCCCCGTGTCCGCGTGGGTTTCCTCCGGGTTCTCTGGTTTCCTCCCACAGTCCAAAAACATGGATCAAGGTCAATTAAATTCTCCAAATTGCCCCATATAGAGTGTGTTTGTGTGTGTGAGTGTGTTCAGTGATGGATTGGCGCCCTGTCCTGGGTGTATCTGCCCAGCACCCGAAATGTTCGCCCCTGGATGGGCATGGGGAATCACCCCGCAACCTCAGTAGAGGATAAAATGGAAGATAATGGATGGATGGATGAATGAAAACATTTACATTCCATTCCATTTGGTCATTATTAGATGCGTTTTTCCAAAGCAACAAATGGATCCCAAAGCTTGATGGCAGTAGTTAGAACACAGGGTTCCCATATAGCACCCCTGAAGCAAAGGGGGTCTCGAAGGTCAAAGGACTTAGAGGACCCATAACCATTGAATTGCTTGCCTAACACTCTAACTACCGAACTACCACACCCAATTAAAACGATGAAAACATGAAGATTGTACTTCAACTTGAATATATAGACTTCTTACACATGCTGCATTCTTAAAACCTACATTTTCTTTTTTTCTTTCTTTCTCAAGGCCCTGAGAAGCACCAGTTTGTCTCCTCCACTAATGAGGAGAGTAGTCTTGACAATGTGGGAAATGTCTATGAAAAGAAACCAGTTGTCGGCGACCAAACAGCAAAAGCAGTTCTGGATTGTCTGATCTACATCGCTCAGTTGTATGGAGAACCTGTTCTGACCTATCAGTATCTGCCATACATTGGTTATTTGGTATGATTAATTTTGTCTATTTTGCCTAAAATTAATGAGAGAAGATAAACATTTGAATTGTACAATGAAATCAAAACAAATCAAAATGTGTCTATGAATTATTCATTCATTCAGTTATTTATTATCTTCCATTTAATCCTTTACTAGAGTTGTGGGTGGGGTCGGGGAGTCCCCATGCTCATCCAAGGTGGAACCTTTCGAGCACTGGGCAGGACAGGGCACCAATTCATCACTGGGCACACTCACTCACGCAGAGACACACAAACACAATCTATAAAGGGCAATTTAAAGCATTTAATAGATTGGTGCCCTGTCCTGGGTGTATCTGCCCAGAGCCCGAAACGTTCTCCCCTGGATGGGCATGGGGAACCATTCCCCCGACCCTAGTAGAGGAAAAAGCGGAAGATAATGGATGGATGGATAGTTTTTACGTGGGGTTTTAAGCACAGTGGTTTAGTGTTTGAATCCCAATCTGGGTGGAGTTTCCATGTTCTCCCCGTGTCTCCGTGTGGGTTTCCTCCGGGTTCTCCGGTTTCCCCTCACAGTCGAAAAAACAAGGATCGAGTCAATTGAATGCTCCAAATTTCCCCCTATAAAGTGTGTGGTAGTGTGTGAGTGAGTGTGTGCCCAGTGATAGATTGGCACCCTGTCCTGGGTGTATCTACCCAGCGCCCCAAATGTTCTCCCTTGGATGGGCATGGGAACCCCCCCCCCGTGACCCTTGTAGAGGATAAAGTGGAAGATAATGGATGAATGGATGTATAGTTTTTACGTTACGTCCATCAGAACTTGTTTTTCATATACTTTCAGGTCTGTCCTCCATCATCCGGCCGTTTAAACACCCGTAAAGAGGCGGGGCTGTTGGGTGCGGTAGTGCTGACTCAGAAGATTATAGTTTTCCTGTCAGACACCACCCTAATGGACATGCTCATGAAGATCAATCAGGATGTCCTGCTGCCCATGCTTGATTTGCTCACGTCACCGAAAATGAGGTCTTTAATGATTTGATGTTCTATTTCTGTCCTGACCCATTTCCAGTGACTCATAGACCGAATGGCTGGTGATAACATGGTTCTGTTTATGCGCAGTTTCCCAAGTGGAGTACAGACACGCTCTGCCGTGTGCTTAAAAACCCTCAGCCTCATGGCTCTGATCTGCCTCCGCATTGGCAGGGAGATGGTGCAGCAGCACATGGCCGATACGCTCTGCAGGTTTTTCCAGGTCTTCTCCCTGCTGGACAGTCTGCAGAGCCAGGTACTGATAAAATGCAGCCATGTGAATGGTGTAATTAACGCCAGGCTTTTCCTTAAAGTCATTTTCATGTTCCTGTGTAGCTCGAGCATAGACCTCGAAGAGAGGATGGAGAGTACACCTATGTGGATATCTTCACTCCAGAAGGAACCGAGATTACATGTGAGCTTGGGGTTCTGGAAGAACTTCAAGCTGTGTTTAATCCAGAGATGGCGTATACCTCCTACATCCCTTTGTATTGTCTCATTGGTAAACAGCACCTTATTAATAATGAAACTTAATTAAAATATTACTTTCAGATACATTTTTTTGCTTATTTTTGGCTGTTGGTTTATTTTAGGTGACACCGTTCTTCGCAAACTGGTCCCTAACCATGAATTAGTTTGGAGACTTACTCAGTCGTACCATAACCGAGCAAGTCCTCGGAGCCCAGAGTCCAATTTAGTGAGTGGACAGAAAGTAGAGGCGACCAATTCCCCAAGCATGAGCCAGAATTTGGGTCGCAGCCCTTTTCCCGCCCCTTCGTCCACCTCCACTCCTCTCGGCGTCGACGCCCTGCCCGAATCCGGCACCTTTGGCAACCACTTGGTAGGAAACCGGATCCAAGTCGCACATAACTCCGAGCTGAGCGGAAGCCCGAGTCAATCCTGTCAGGACTTATGGGGCCGTCCCTATGTCGGCGGTCCACAACCTTCCTGCCTTACCACCCCCACAGTCGGGTCCGCGTCGGCCCATGTTTCTTCCCTGTCCTCATCGTCTTGGGTGCTTGGACACACTCCAGAAGACAGCGCACTAAAACAGGAGCTTCCGCGTAGTGGGCGCAGTCTGCAAGGGAACTGGCTGGCGTACTGGCAATATGAGATCGGCCTCAACCAGCAGGACCCGCACTTTAATTTTCACCAGATTCGCCTTCAGAGCTTTTTGGGTCACACGGGTACCGCCAAGTGTCTGGCACCTCTCGCAGGAGAGGACTACTTTTTGTCCGGGAGCAAAGACAAAACGGTAAAGCTCTGGCCGCTGTTTAATTACGGCGACGGAACTCAGGAGGTGGAACCCCGGCTGACTTACACAGACCACCGCAAATCGGTGTTTTGTGTCGCACAACTGGAAGCCTTACAGCAGGTCGCCAGCTGTGATGGCACCGTGCACCTATGGGATCAGTTTACTGGTGAGACTCATAAGGCTTTTATACATTTGTGGTAGCTTATATTATTAAATGGGTAAACATTTTGTATCATTTGGGTGGTGGATTGTTTATTGTCAGTTCTGCAGTGACACTGATGCGCTGAGGGGGTTTCAGGGCAGCAGTGCTGCTGTAGTTTCTCTTATAAAAATGGGTCCTTAAATCTGATTGGCTGAGCCATTTGTCCAGCCATGACATTATTGACAATAATGCACCCCTCCTGATCGCTTCACATTTGCATCAATGTCCATATATGATCCATCTATCCATCCATTATCTTCCGCTTTATCCTATATCAGGGTTACGGGGGGGGGGGGGGGGAACGTTTCGGGCGCTGGGCAGACACACCCAGGACAGGGTGCCAACCTATCGCTGGACACACACTGACTCACACAGACACACTCTATATGATCCATGTTTTTGGACTGTGGGAGGAAACCAGAGAACCCGGAGGAAACCCACGCAGACACAGGGAGAACTTGAAAACTCCACCCAGATGGGGATTCGAACCGGGAATCCCTAGCGCTGAGAGGAGAACATGCTCACCACTAAGCCACCGTGCCGCCTCCATATATGATACATTATTTAAAATATAAATTAATATAAACAGCAAACTAATTCCTGATGAGCACTAAGCCGGTATCCTGTTACTCAGCAATCAGGGTTTACTTTAAAAACCGGACTAGATTACAACATGGTACGTTAATTACATATTTAGTTTTTAATTAAAGCATATAGAGCAAACCTTGCTTTTTAATCAAAGTGTGTTTTGTAACCATTTTATAAAAGCAATAAGGCGCTCGATGTTGTACATTACTGTGAAGTAATCACAGGAAAGAGGCGTAACTGTACTCCGCTGTGCATCCGACCTGTAGTCCCGGTCCTTAAATCTGATTGGCTGAGCCGTTTGTCCAGCCGTGACATTACTGTCATTAATGTCTTTTTTTTAATCTGTGTCAAGGTAAACAGATTCGGTCGTATGAAGCACTGGATGGAAAGAATCCCATCACGGCCGTCGCCACTATGCCTCCTCCTCATTGCAGCGTGGTATTTGCGAGCGCTGACTCCATTCTGCGCTTCATAGACCCACGAAAACCAGGCCTACAGGTACAGTCCTTATGTCCTGATATCCTGTATGTCTGATACCTCAGTGGTTAGGGTGTAGGGTGTATATATATATATATATATATATATATATATATATATATATATATATATATATATATATATATATATATACACATATATATATATATATATATATATATATATATATATATATATATATATATATATATGTGTGTGTGTGTATATATGTACACACACACACATATATATATATATATATATATATATATATATATATATATATATATATACATATATATATGTATATATATGTACATATATATACATACATATATATATATATATATATATATATATATATATATATATATATATATATATATATATGTACACACACACACACACACACATATATATACATATAAATATATATATATATATATATATATATATATATATATATATGTATGTGTGTGTGTGTGTGTGTGTGTGTGCATATATATATATATATATATATATATATATATATATATATATATATATATATATATATAGCTATGCTAGTTGCTGCTACCATGTAAAATGTTTGCTGCTGTTATCATACTTTTATACATCTATGTTTCTTATTAAATATTATACACTTATATACACAAAAATTATTGAATGTCTTTTATGGATAAATGTTCTCAGTCATTAAGAGGTAACACTTGGAATTTCGTTGTATCATGTACAATGACAATACAGCTCTCTATTCTATTCTTACAAAGCGAGTGTAAGAATAACGTCATTGAACCTGGGATATGAACCTACAACCTTTAGATCGCTAGCCCAACACCCTAACCATTGATCTACTTCACCCTGTATATAATTGTAAATGTAATGATGAGAAACCTACAGACATGATTTGTTATCATTTAAACTTGGTGTGTTGTGTGCAGTGTGTTCATTAGTTGTAATTAGTTGGCATTAGTTGTAATGATTCTAACCGTGTGTTCCGATGCTCTCAGCATGAGTTCCGTCTGGCCTATAACAACCTGAGCGCCGGTCTGATCCGCTGTCTGGCTGTGAGTCCCGGAGGACGGACCGTGGCGGCTGGATTCTCCTCGGGTTTCGTGGTGCTCCTGGACGCCCGGACTGGTCTGGTGCTACGCGGCTGGCCTGCACACGAGGGAGATATTCTCCAAATGAAGGTACGTGTTCTCCATCCATATTTGATCTCCATGTAAGCTCAAAAGAAATCAGATTTTTCTTTGTGGTGATCTGGTTATTTGTTTACTTTTAGTTTTATATATAAGATGGTGGACGGCACGGTGGCCTAGTGGTTAGCATGTTCTCCTCTCACCTTCTCCGCTAGGGATTCCCAGTTAGAATCCCAATCTGGGTGGAGTTTCCATGTTCTCCCCGTGTCCGCGTGGGTTTCCTCCAGGTTCTCCGGTTTCCACTCACAGTCCAAAAACATGGATCAAGTCAATTGAATTCTCCAAATTGCATCATATAGAGTGTGTCTGTGTGAGTGAGTGTGTGCCCAGTGATAGATTGGCGCCCTGTCCTGGGTGTATCTGCCCACCGCCCGAAACGTTCTCCCCTGGATGGGCATGGGGAACCCCCCCCCCCCCCCCCCCCCCCCCCCCCCCGCGACCCTAATATAGGATAAAGTAGAAGATAATGGATGGATTGATGAAGGGTGGCACGGTAGCTTAGTGGTTAGCATGTTCTCCTCTCTCCTTCTCCGCTAGGGATTCCCGGTTCGAATCCCAACCTGGCTGGGGTTTCCATGTTCTCCCCGTGTCCACATGGGTTTCCTCCGGGTTCTCCGGTTTCCTCAGTTCAAAAACATGGCTCAAGGTCACTTTTTCTCCAAATTGCCCCATATAGAGTGTGTTTTGTGTGTGAGTGTTTGCCTAGTAATAGATTGGCGCTCTGTCCTGGGTGTATCTGCCTAGCACCCTAGATGGGCATGGGGAACCCCCCAACGACCCTAGTAGAGGATAAAGCGGAAGATAATGGATGGATGGACGGATGTAATATGGTTTGTAATGTTGTTTATGTACTGAGGTATTACCTCATGAGGTTCCTGCTGATAATCAGGATTTCAAAAGTCTGTTATTTGTACACATGAATCAGAGGTACAATTGCAACTCGATTGCAGCCTCTGTTCGGATGACATAAACGTGAGTAAGAAAACGCCAGAGGTCAAGTATACAAGTATTTTATTTGGCATTCCAACAATATAAAGTGGTGTATAGTATACAGTGGAACGAAACGTTCTCCAGTAACAAGGTGCTACACAGAACAGCAACTACACAACCCAACATAGTGTTCATGTGCAACTAGTGTGCAAAAGAAGAATTACACTAAATACAAGACTATCTGCAGGACAAAAATTCATTCATTCATTCATTATCTCCCGCTTTATCCTCTACTAGGGTCGCGGGGGGGGGGGTTCCCCATGCCCATCCAGTGGAGAAACACCCAGGACAGGACGCCAATCTATCCCTGGGCACACTCATTCGACTTGATCCATGTTTTTGGACTGTGGGAGGAAACCGGAGAACCCGGAGGAAACCCACGGAGACACAGGGAGAACATGGAAACTCCACCCAGATGGCGATTTGAACCAGGAATCCCTAGCGCTGAGAGGCGAACGTGCTGACCACTAAGCCACCGTGCTGCCTATGACAAAAATTCAACATTCGGTAAATAAGAGTGAACAATGCAGGTGCTCCTCTAGTAGTGTGAGCCACAAGGTGCGCATTATGTCCACACAAAAAGCAGGAAGAACTAGTATTCATATTGTAGTCCATCCATTATCTTCTGCTTTATCCTCAACTAGGGTCGAGGGTGGGTTCCCTATTCCCATCCAGGGGAGAACGTTTGGGACGCTGGGCAGACCAATCTATCACTGCACTGGGCACACACTCACTCACACAGACACACTCTATATGGGGCAATTTTGGAGAACTTACAAACTTTGATCAAATTGACTTTGATCCATGTTTTTGGACTGTGGGAGGAAACCGGAGAACTCGGAGGAAACCCAGATGGACACAGGGAGAACATGGAAACTCCACCCAGATTGGGATTCGAAACGGGAATAGCGCGGAGAGGTGAATGTGCTAACCACTAAGTCTGGGTAGTTTTGGTCCTTAAATCGGATTGGCTGAGCCGTTTGACCAGCCGTGACATTATTGAAAATAACACACGACACTGACAACCTCACAATCGTATCAACGTGTGATAGACAATACGTTCTTTTTTCCTATATTTTTTGCCAGAAGAAAAAAGAAGTGCCTTCTGTAATTTTTTGGGATATAATGTCTGGAGGGCGGCACGGTGGCTTAGTGGTTAGCACGTTCTCCTCTCAGCACTAGGCATTCCCGGTTCGAATCCCCATCTGGGTGGAGTTTCCATGTTCTCCCCGTGTCTGCGTGGGTTTTCTCTGGGTTCTCCGGTTTCCTCCCACAGTCCAAAAACATGGATCAAGTCAATTGAATTCTCCAAGTTGCCCCATATAGAGTGTGTCTGTGTGAGTGAGTGTGTGCCAAGCGATAGGTTGGCGCCCTGTCCTGGGTCTATCTGCCCAGCACCCGAAACATTCTCCCCTGGATGGGCATGGGGAACCCCACCGCGACCCTAATAGAGGATAAAGCGGAAGATAATGAATGAATGAATGATAATGTCTGGAGGGCGGCACGGTGGCTTAGTGGTTAGCATGTTCTCCTCTCAGCACTAGGGATTCCCGGTTCGAATCCCCATCTGGGTGGAGTTTCCATGTTCTCCCCGTGTCTGCGTGGGTTTCCTCCGGGTTCTCCGGTTTCCTCCCACAGTCCAAAAACATGGATCGAGTCAATTAAATTCTCCAAATTGCTCCATATTCAGTGTGTGAGTGTGTGCCCAGTGATAGGTTGGCGCTCTGTCCTGGATGTATCTGCCCAGCGCCCAAAACCTTCTCCCCTGGATGGGCATGGGGAACCCCCCCCCCGCGACCCTAATAGAGGATAAAGCGGGAGTGGTAATGTCTGGATGGCTGCAAACTTTAGCCAACGTACATCCAGGAGCATCACTTACACCAACGTTCATAATGAGTAATCCATGTCCATATTTGTCCAAACATAGAGCTGCACAGGTTAAGAGAAAACCCTTGACCCGAGCAAATCAAGGTTAAATAAAGTTTGTTCAGAAGCAGTCAACAGCAGACTACAGCAAAACAAACTGACCGGGTACAACGTTTGCTCACGATGTGAAAAGCAGAGCTACCGCGCAACCGATTCCCAGACTTCAGAGTGAATTAAAAGCATCTGAATTTATTAAGCATCTTTTATTGGAGGAAAGAACACCAGACGGGAACAGCCGAAATGCTTGAAGTACTTAGAGAAGTCTTTTCAGGGAGCAATCGGCTTAAAAGCTACTGAAACAGCAATACAATAGCTGCATTTGAAGAAAACAATCATCCATCCATCATCTTCCACTTTATCCTCTATTAGGGTCGGGGGGGTTCCCCATGCCCATCCAGGGGAGAACGTTTCGGGCGCTGGACAGATGCACCCAGGACAGGGCGCCAATCTATCACTGGGCACCTACTCACTCACACACACAAACACACTCTATATGGGGCAATTTGGAGAATTCGATTGATTTGATCCATGTTTTTGGACTGTGGGAGGAAACCAGAGAACCCGGAGGAAACCCACACGGACACGGGGAGAACATGGAAACTCCACCCAGATTGGGATTCGAACCGGGAATCCCTAGCACTGAGAGGAGAACATGCTAACCACTAAGCCACCGTGCCGCCCATCCCTACATATTGTCCCACTTAAAATAGTTAAGATCACACCTTCATCCATCCATTATCTTCTTCATTATCCTCTACTGGGGGGGGTTGGGGGTTCTCTATGCCCATCCAGGGGAGACCGTTTCGGGCGCTGGGCAGATACACCCAGGACAGGGCGCCAATCTATCACTGGGCACACACTCACTCACACAGACACACTCTATATGGGGCAATTTGGAGAACTCAATTGATTTGATCCATGTTTTTGGACTGTGGGAGAAAACCGGAGAACCCGGAGGAAACCCACGCGGACACGGGGAGAACATGGAAACTCCACCCAGATTGGGATTCGAATGGGAATCCCTAGCACTGAGAGGAGAACATGCTAACCACTAAGCCACCGTGCCGCCCATCCCAACATATTGTCCCGCTTAAAATAGTTAAGATCACACCTCCATCCATCCATTATCTTCTTCTTTATCCTCTACTTGGGGGGGGATCTCTATGCCCATCCAGGGGAGAACGTTTCGGGCGCTGGGCAGATACACCAGGACAGGGCGCCAATCTATCACCGGGCACACACTCACTCACAGACACACTCTATATGGGGCAATTTGGAGAACTCAATTGATTTGATCCATGTTTTTGGACTGTGGGAGGAAACCGGAGAACCCGGAAACTCCACCCAGATTGGGATTCGAACCGGGAATCCCTAGTGCTGAGAGGAGAACATGCTAACCACTAAGCCACCGTGCCGTGCTTGTAATGCAATATAAAGCTTACTAAAAAACCTTGAACAACTAAAAAAAAAATAGTTTTAAACCAAAAAACGACCCAAAAGTATTAAAACTCTTGGAAACAGATGCGTGTTGTGTTCATTGATGTTCATCTCTGGATGTGTTGCAGGCCACCGAGGGGAACTTGCTGATCAGCTCCTCCACCGATCACACTTTGATGATCTGGAAAGATTTGGAGCACAAACCGCTTCATCACTTCCGAACTCCGTCCGACCCCATCCACGCCTTCGACCTTTATGGCTCGGAGATCGTGGCGGGCACCGTAGCCAACAAGATCGGCGTCTACTCCATGCTCGACATCTCCGCCAGTCCCGCGAGCTGCACCAAACTCAGCTCTGAGAACTTCCGTGGGACCCTCACCAGCCTGGCCGTGCTCCCCACAAAGAGGCTCCTGCTGCTGGGATCCGAGAACGGCGCGGTCAGGTTATTGGCCTGAGGATCGGCCCGACGCTGAGACGTTGGGGTTTTTATTACTCCTTCACTTTAATGTGGCTTCACTAGTTGCTAGCGGTCAGCGGGAGGATATGGCAAATCTGTAATCAGCGATTTAAACACAATATTAACCAGAATCAAACGTTTCTACGGTTTTTACTAATCCGTTGATGCTTTTGTAGAACAAAAAAAAAAGGCAAGGGTGCAATTCGTAAGCCCGGTGAGCTTGGCTTTAAATGAGTGAACTAGTGCTCAGGAATAGAACGAGGCCTCCTTCCTCCTGAATAGGAGGGGGGGGGGTACAAAAGCGGCGAACGTGCAACTGTGTGAATCGCAAATCGGTAATCTAATCATTCAGCCGAGGCACTGAACAACTATGCAGTATTCATTTTAATGTTTCGTGTTAATCCCAACTCATGAGTAGGTTAATTATTCATGACGTGGAGCTTACCCATAGGAACAATGAGTATATCTGTGATATATGTCGCTGCATATTGAATATGCAGTGGAGTAACGGACAGGATGTGGTGGAATACGGACATTCGGGGGCCTATGAGGAGGCCTTTTAGTGATGGGTCAATAATTCCAGATGAAATGGAATTAATTAATCTTTAGTGCAAGAGTGATTTCTTACATGCTTTTCTTAAATAACCAGTCCTGCTGTTCATATTAATCCATGTTAGGAATGTCTATAGCGGAGCTTCTGATTGGCCGAATATACAATTTAGACGGGTGGATTATAGGCATGTCATTTAGATTTACATTATAGTCTTTTATCTGACATTCCTTACAGATAGTAATATTTCATACTCTGTATAATGTAAAATGTTACAAACAGTAACGGTCAAGAGTTAGGACACGTCCCCTTCTTTCGCCATCGTCCATTTCCTCCACTTACCATATAGATGGACTTTGTAGTTTTGCCATTACAGACTGTAGTCCATCTGTGTTCTGTTGGTTCTCTGTTCTCTGTTGGTCAGGAGCATCACAGAACAGGTATCATTTGGGTGGTGGATTGTTTATTGTCAGTTCTGCTGTGACACTGATGTGACAATGATACCTGTTCTGTGATGCTCCTGACCAACAGAGAACAGAGAACCAACAAGGGACTAACAACAAAGAACACAGATGGACTACAGTCTGTAATTGTAAAACTACAAAGTCCATCTTTTCTCTGTTCTCTAATGGTCAGAACCCCAATAGTAGCAAAGATGGACTTTGTAGTTCTACAATTCCAGACTGTACTCCATCTGTTTGGGTTCTACAGTACATCAGTGTCACTGCAGAACTGACCATAAACAATCCACCACCCAAATGATCCCCACTCTGGTGGTACTATTGGGGTCCTGACCATTAGAGAACACAATAAAGGGGACGTACACAGTATGTACTGTAGAACCCAAACAGATGGACTACAGAATGGAATTGTAGAACTACAAAGTCCATCTCTGTTCTCTAATGGTCAGAACCCCAATAGTAGTAAAGATGGACTTTGTAGTTCTCCAATTCCAGACTGTAGTCCATCTGTTTGGGTTCTACAGTACATACTGTGTACGTCCCCTTTACTCTGTTCTAATGCTCAGAACCCCAATAGTACCACCACAGAGCAGTTAATATTTGGTTGGTGACTTAGTCCTATCCCAGCAGTGTCACTGAGGTGGAGAAATGAAACTCCAGCAGCACTGCTGCACTAAAACCCCCCTCACCACATCAGTGTCACTGCAGAACTGACCATAAACAATCCACCACCCAAATGAGCCCCACTCTGGTGGTACTATTGGGATCCTGACCATTAGAGAACACAATAAAGGGGACGTACACAGTATGTACTGTAGAACACAAACAGATGTACCACAGTCTGCAATTGTAGAACTACAAAGTCCATCTTTACAGTATGTGGTCGTGTCCTAACTATTGACTGCTACTGTATATTATTATAATAAATTGTATAAAACAGAGCTGAAACGTCGTAGCCGGTTCCGATGCGTTTGATTTAGTTTTCGCAAATGATTCCACACTGAGAGGAGATGTTTTATATTTTCGATCAACTTGCCTTTGACTCGTTTAGGTATCTATACGGTCACGTTCCTCTAAGGTAGCAGTTCTTCATGCCTCTGATACAGCATTATGTTTGTCTTATCTAAGGTAGGTCTGTATATACAGTATTGGTATATACATTCAGCACACTGCTAAGCGTACAGGTACAGTATATAATTCCACAGATATCCTTTATTCCACTTTTTTAACTTTCCAGGCCTGTTTTTCTATTTGCCTAAAGTTGTCGAATGGACATTTTCAGTCATTTGAAATAAACTCAAATCGTGCTGAAACTGCCGTCTGTTCTGTGTGTATTTGTCCTGGGAACAACATACTGTATACAGCCACCATCCATCTTCCGCTTTATCCTCTATTGGGGTCGCAGGGGGCAGATACACCCAGGACAGGGCGCCAATCTATCACTGAGCACACACTCACTCACACAGACACACTCTATATGGGGCAATTTGGAGAATTCAATTGACCTTGATCCATGTTTTTGGACTGTGGGAGGAAACGGGAGAACCCGGAGGAAACCCACGCGGACACGGGGAGAACATGGAGACTCCACTCCACGTGCTAACCACTAAGCCACCGTGCCGCCGTTTGATTGTTTTTAATTAATTAATTGTAATTAATTAGTTTAATGGCCGGCACGGTGGTTTAGTGGTTAGCACGTTCTCCTCTCAGCACTAGGCATTCCCGGTTTGAATCCCCATCTGGGTGGAGTTTCCATGTTCTCCTCGTGTCTGCGTGGGTTTCCTCCGGGTTCTCCGGTTTCCTCCCACAGTCCAAAAACATGGATCAAGTCAATGGAATTCTCCAAATTGCCCCATACAGAGTGTGTCTGTGTGAGTGAGTGTGTGCCCAGCGATGGATTGGCGCCCTGTCCTGGGTGTATCTGCCCTGCGCCCGAAACGTTCTCCCCTGGATGGGCATGGGGAACACCCCCCCCCCCCGCGACCCTAATAGAGGATAAAGCGGAAGATAATGGATGAATTAATGAATAATTAGTTAAAAAAAAAATTGTGATTATTGTATCACACTCATTCATGTCCTGCAAAATTAAATTCCTGTTTTCATAAGTTTTATGAGCTAGAACCCAAATTATGTCAAAATAAACAATTAAATGCTTGAAATCGTTTAAATTGTGGGCCGTAAAGCTATAATCTATAAAAGTTTTAACGTTTTGAATGGAATTATGGAAATTAATCATTCATTCATTCATTATCTCCCATTTTATCCTCTATTAGGGTCGCGGTGGGGTTCCCCATGCCCATCCAGGGGAGAACGTCTCGGGCGCTGGGCAGATACACCCAGGACAGGGCGCCAATCCATCGCTGGGCACACACTCACTCACACAAACACACTCTATATGGGGCAATTTTGAGAATTCAATTGACTTGATCCATGTTTTTGGACTGTGGAACGAAACCGGAGAACCCGGAGGAAACCCACGCAGACACGGGGAGAACATGGAAACTCCACCCAGATGGGGATTCGAACCGGGAATCCCTAGTGCTGAGAGGAGAACGTGCTAACCACTAAGCCACCGGAAATTCATTCATTCATTCATTCATTCATTCATTCATTATCTCCCGCTTTATCCTCTATTAGGATCGCGGTGGGGTTCTCCATGCCCATCCAGGGGAGAACGTCTCGGGCGCTGGGCAGATACACCCAGGACAGGATGCCAATCCATCGCTGGGCACACACTCACTCACACAAACACACTCTATATGGGGCAATTTTGAGAATTCAATTGACTTGATCCATGTTTTTGGACTGTGGAACGAAACCGGAGAACCCGGAGGAAACCCACGCAGACATGGGGAGGACATGGAAACTCCACCCGCATGGGGATTCGAACCGGGAATCCCTACCGCTGAGAGGAGAACGTGCTAACCACTAAGCCACCGGAAATTAATACACATATTCATAACATTCAAACTCTTTGGAAAGCGGCTGTAGTAGAACTCGTCTATCCGAGTTCCGTAATCAGAGTTAATCCGAGTGCTAAAGTGGAGCTTTGCTATTTCCAACCACACGATCCCACAAAATACGAGTCCAACAGGGCAAAGTTCTTACTAAGTGACCTTTGAGTTTAACAAGAATGCGATTGTCTTGTCCACTGATGTTTCTTTTCTGTCACAAACTACACTCGTGCGTTCTAAAGCATGAACAATGGAACGCTTGTCCCAAAATGTATCTATCTGCTCCTCTCGCTTCTTGCAGGTTTATTCACTTCCACCGTTAAATCAGCTCGTGGGGCATTTTCATTGCGAGATCTAGAGGTTTTCATGTCCCAGCACTGCATACGCTTGCAGTTTGTGTCCGCTGTCTCAATATTTGCATGCATGTGTTGCATATAACACACATGGACTGCAGATCAATGAAAGTTGAACTGTAACTGCCTGCTCAGCCATGGCCAAACTATCCGAGAGGCCACTTTACCGATTGCGCATTTGTCGTTTTCTCCGAATTTCAGCCTGAATAGCAGGATCACCACCATAGTTTAAGGTAGGTTTCATTGCCTTGCTTTGTAATTCACACATTCCGGCGCTCTTGTGGTTTTTTAATGACCAAATGTGTCTCGTTTAAAGGGTTTGTAGGAATTTGTGGGTTTTTGATAGAATGCATGTAAAGTGAGAGGTTACAATAATAGATTAGATTATTATTTCTGTTTTGTTAATAGAATTATGGAATACAATCATTTTTATTATTAATAATATTATTACTATTATTATCACCCCTATATTAGCTTCATCTGTTTGTCTGTATGTCGGGTAAAAAGTTTGCAAATGCTATTTCACCCTCTTCCAGTTGTCCGATTAAGCTGAAACTTTGCAGAATTGTTAAAAGTTTCAACAACAACAAAAAAAAAAAACAATTAATGAACTAATTAGTGGTAATTAATTAATTTAGGTTTTTATGTATAAATTTTATGCATATAATTACTTAATTGTAATATTTCACAAGCAGAATTAATTTAGGATAAAGTAATTTAACATGATATAGGGGTGTTTAAAAAAAATAATTAAAATATATATAAATTTTAACAAGCAAAATATTATTTATTATATATATATATATATATATATATATATATATATATATATATATATATATATATATATATATATATATGTGTGTGTATCTATATATATATATATATATATATATATATATAGATATATATAGATATATATAGATATATATATATAGATAGATAGCCTTAATTAAGAGGTTCTATTTTGATTTTTATAATCAATATATTTTTATATATTAATAGAACTAATTATTTTTCATTCATTATTTGACAGTTGGTAGTAACAATATTTGCCCTTCTATTTCAGTTCGGATCCTGTTACCTGCAATAGAACTGGAGCAAGAAATTACAAGATAAAAGAAAGAGCTGTACTTTTAAATATTTTGCATAATATAAGTGGACTTTGCCTGCATCACTGCCATAAGGTAAAAATCCTTTTATTGCCTTAAAACCATCCATCCATCCGTTATCTTCCGCTTCATCCTCTACTAGAGTCGGGGGGGGGGGGGGGGTTGCCATGCCCATCCTGGGAAGAACGTCTCGGGCGCTGGGCAGATACACCCAGGACAGGGCGCCAATCTATCAATGGGCACACACTCACTCACACAGACACACTCTATATGGGGCAATTTGGAGAACTCAATTGACTTGATCCATGTTTTTGGACTGTGGGAGGAAACCGGAGAACCCGGAGGAAACCCACGCGGACATGGGGAGAACATGGAAACTCCACCCAGATGGGGATTCGAACCGGGAATCCCTAGTGCTGAGAGGAGAACATGCTAACCACTAAACCACCGTGCCGCCCTTGCCTTAAAACCATTTTTATCTTTATCTGGGGGGGGGGGGGGTTCCCCATGCCCATCCAGGGGAGAACGTTTCGGGCGCTGGGCTTAGTGGTTGGCATGTTCTCCTCTCAGCACTAGGGATTCCCGGTTCGAATCCCCATCTGGGTGGAGTTTCCATGTTTTTCCCGTGTCTGCGTGGGTTTCCTCCGGGTTCTCCGGTTTCCTCCCACAGTCCAAAAACATGGATCAAGTCAATTGAATTCTCAAAATTGCCCCATATAGAGTGTGTCTGTGTGTGTGTGCCCAGAGATGGGTTGGCGCCCTGTTCTGGGTGTATCTGCCCAGCGCCAGAGACGTTCTCCCCTGGATGGGCATGGGGAACCCCCCCCCCCGCGACCCTAATAGAGGATAAAGTGGAAGATAATGAATGAATGAATGATTTTATACCCATGTTCTTACTGAATGTTGTAACTGCAGTGATTTAGACACTTTATAATGTTATTGTTTATAGTGTTGTTTGTGTGCTGTATGTGTTTTTATTTTTATTTTATTATTTTTTTGGTCAGGCTGTCATTGTAAATAAGAATTTGTTCTTAATGATTTGCCGGGTTAAATAAAGGTCTATATAAACCCGACGGCGGTCCAGCTCATGAGTGAGTGTGTTTTTCCGGACAGGTGACCTGCTATTTCAGACTGGCTGTAAGGACATGGAGCTAAGATTACTTGCACTCCTCATCCTCTGTTCCTGCAAACAAGGCTTGTTGGTAAATAAAGGAAGAACGCATTTTCACTTCTCCATAACGCCCGGAAAATATTCCGAATTAAATAATCCTGTCTTTCCTCTTTCAGCAGGAAAATGATATTTTAGAAGATGACACCGTCTCTGGGATCCCCCTCATACCATTAATACCCAGCAGTCCACGATCAGTAAGGAATCATGGGTTCCATCCCATCCATTATCTTCCGCTTTATCCTCTATTAGGGTCGCGGGGGGGTTCCTCATGCCCATCCAGGGGAGAATGTTTCGGGCGCTGGGCAGATACACCCAGAACAGGACGCCAATCCATCACTGGGAACACATTCACTCACACAGACACACTCTATATGGGGCAATTTGGAGAACTCAATTGACTTGATCCATGTTTTTGGACTGTGGGAGGAAACCAGAGAACCCGGAGGAAACCCACATGGACACAGGGAGAACATGGAAACTCCACCCAGATTTGGATTCGAACTTGGATTCCCAGCAGTTCATCAATCCATCCAGGGGAGAACGTTTCGTGCGCTGGGCAGATACACCCAGAACAGGGGGGCAATCTATCGCTGGGCACACACTCACTCACACAGACACACTCTATATGGGGCAATTTGGAAAATTCAATTGACTTGATCCATGTTTTTGGACTGTGGGAGGAAACCGGAGAACCCGGAGGAAACCCACACGGACACGGGGAGAACATGGAAACTTGGGATTCGAACCTGGATATCCAGCAGTTCATCCATCCATCCAGGGGTCAGGGGGGGGGGGTTCTCCCTGCCCATCCAGGGGAGAACGTTTCAGGCGCTGGGCAGATACACCCAAGACAGGGCGCCAATCCATCGCTGGGCACACACTCACTCACTCACATGGACACACTCTATGGGGCAATTTGGAGAACTCAATTGACTTGATCCATGTTTTTGGACTGGGGGAGGAAACCGGAGAACCCAGAGGAAACCCACATGGACACAGGGAGAACATGGAAACTGCACCCAGATGGGGATTCGAACCGGGAATCCCTAGTGCTGAGAGGAGAACATGCTAACCACTAAGCCACCGTGCCGCAGAATCATGGGTTGATTTTAATAATATGTGATTTCCATGATTAAAAGAATGGAAACCAGATCTCAGTCAGTTTGTGTTTTCAGGATTTGAACACCTTTAACAGTACTCATACAGAATTTAATCCAGACAACCAGAACACCACTAGTACTGCTGATGAGATCAGTGAGAACTCATCGGAAGAAGACCAGGGGGAGTATCGGCAGGCCATAGGGAGTGGGATTATGAAGCTTGGCCTGAAGCTGCTGGAGAATTTGAAGATAAGTCCAGATCAACCTAATGTCATCATCTCACCCCTCAGCGTGTCGTTGGCGCTCTCTCAGCTGGCTCTTGGTATGTTCTTTATGTTTAACACCTAACTGAAAATGATCATATCAGTGCATGCAAACTGCAAAACTTTGTATCCATCCATTATCTTCTGCTTTATCCTCTACTAGGGTCAAGGGGGAAGGGGGTTCCCCATGCCCATCCAGGGGAGAACGTTTCAGGCGCTGGGCAGATACACCCAGGACAGGGCGCCAATCTATCACTGGGCACACACTCACTCACACAGACACACTCTATATGGGGCATTCATTCATTCATTATCTCCCACTTTATCCTCTATTAGGGTCGCGGTGGGGTTCCCCATGTCCATCCAGGGGAGAACGTCTCGGGTGCTGGGCAGAGAGACCCAGCACAAGGTGCCAATCTATCACTGGGCACACACTCACTCACACAGACACACTCTATATGGGGCAATTTAGAGAACTCAATTGACTTGATCCATGTTTTTGGACTGTGGGAGGAAACCGAAGAACCCGGAGGAAACCCACACGGACACGGGGAGAACATGGAAACTCCACCCAGATTGGCATTTGAACCTAGATAAAAGGCGAACACGCTAAAGACTATGTTATTGTTATTGTTGTTAATATAATGACTTAAATAGATCTCCATAAACCTCATAAGCATCTTTAAAAATTAATAAATAATGTTGAATTGGAAGGCGGCACGGTGGCTTAGTGGTTAGCATGTTCTCCTCTCAGCGCTAGGGATTCCCGGTTCGAATCCCCATCTGGGTGGAGTTTCCATTTTCTCCCCGTGTCCGTGTGGGTTTCCTCCGGATTCTCCGGTTTCCTCCCCAGTCCAAAAACATGGATCACGTCAATTGAGTTCTCCAAATTGCCCCATATAGAGTGTGTCTGTGTGAGTGAGTGTGTGTCCAGTGATGGATTGGCACCCTGTCCTGGGTGTATCTGCCCGGCGCCCAAGACGTTCTCCCCTGGATGGGCATGAGGAAACCACCCCCACCCCTGCGATCCTAATAGAGGATAAAGGAAGATAATGAATGAATGAATGTTGTGTGGGAATGTTGTGTGGGAAGCACGGTGGCTTAGTGGTTAGCATGTTCTCCTCTCAGCGCTAGGGATTCCCGGTTCGAATCCCCATCTGGGTGGAGTTTCCATGTTCTCCCCGTGTCCGTGTGGGTTTCCTCCGGATTCTCCGGTTTCCTCCCCAGTCCAAAAACATGGATCACGTCAATTGAGTTCTCCAAATTGCCCCATATAGAGTGTGTCTTTGTGAGTGAGTGTGTGCCCATTGTGTGATAGATTGGCGTCCTGTGTATCTTGGTGTATCCGCCCAGCGCCCAAAACGTTCTCCCCTGGATGGGCATGGGGAACCCCCCGCGACCCTAATAGAGGATAAAGCGGGAGATAATGGATGGATGAATGTTAAATTGGAATGTAGATGAGAAAGAGGTTATGATCAGACGAATGGAACATGAGAACGTTTTAATTAACATTACATTCAGAATATGTTTGTATTATTTATTCAGAATGCCTTACTGCTAAGCTGATTGCATGTTTGTTTTCCTGCTGTGCTGAGAATGAGCTCTAAAGGGTTCTTTATTCCTGATTGTGTAAAGCACTGTTTCTCAATCTTGTTCTCGGGTCTTTTTTCCGCTCCCGACACACATGATCCAGATAATCAGCTCACCATGACTAGTTGTGTTAAAGCAGGATACACAGAGAACAATCCAGAACAGTGGATTTAAAGGTCAGAGGTAACTGAGGAAATAATGCTTTACAAGCAAGTGCCTTTTGTAGGATGGTGTAATGGTAATTGGTGACACGGTGGCTTAGTGGTTAGCATGTTCTCCTCTGGTTCGAATCTCCATCTGGGTGGAGTTTCCATGTTCTCGTGTCCGCGTGGGTTTCCTCCCACAGTCCAAAAACATGGTTCAAATCAATTGAATTCTTGAAATTGAGTGTGTGTGTGTGTGTGTGTGTGTGTGTGTGTGTGCCCAGTGATGGATTGGCGTCCTGTCCTGGGTGTATCAGCCCAGCGCCCGAGACGTTCTCCCCTGGATGGGCATGGGACCCCTCCCCCCCCGCGACCCTAATAGAGGATAAAGCGGGAGATAATGTATGGATGAATAAATGAAAAGTTTATATCCAGGGATTCCCGCTTTGAATCCCCATCTGGGTCCTCCCCGTGTCTGTGTGGGTTTCCTCCGGGTTCTCCGGTTTCCTCCCACAGTCCAAAAACATGGATCAAGTCAATTGAATTCTCCAAATTGCCCCATATAGTGTGTGTCTGTGTGAGTGAGTGTGTGCCCAGCGATGTATTAGCACCCTGTCCTGGGTCTATCTGCCCAGCGCCCGAAATGTTCTCCCTTGGATGGGCATGGGGAACCCCCCCCCCCACTACCCTAGTAGAGGATAAAGCGGAAGATGATGAATGGATGGATGAATAGTTAATTTACATGGGTTTGTTGTTGGCTTAGTGGTTAGCATGTTCTCCTCGTGTCAGCAGGGGTTTCCTCTGGGTTCTCGGGTTTCCTCTCACAGTCCAAAAACATGGATCAAGGTCAACTGAATTCTCCAAATTGCCCCATATAGAGTGTGAGTGAGTGTGTACCCAGCCATAGATTGGCGCCCTGTGCTGGGTATATCTGCCCAGCGCCCGAAACGTTCTCCCCTGGATGGCCATCTCCGTTCTCCATGGATGGCCATGGATGATCTTTTGGCATAACTGTCATGTCAGGGTTTTTAAATGACAATTGTGATTTAAAGATGATGAGTATGCATATACAGTGTAAGTTGTAATCGTCGGTATGAATTTTGTTTCCCAGGAGCCAGAAATGAAACGGAAGAACTCCTCCTTCAGAATTTGCATGTTGACGGCATTCCGTTTTATCAGAAGGCACTGAAGGATCTCTTCCGCCATGTCCGGAAAAACTCCCTGCAAATTGCCAGCCGCATCTACCTATCAAAAGGTGAGTGTCTGGTTCTCCTGTGACACAAGACAGATGGCGGGGAACGTCATATTAAAGTACTACTGAGAAGAGGTACTAGTGGAAAGATACACTGCATCTGAACTCGCCTACTAAACTATAGTATGTTGTAAACAGTAAGTATGTAGTGTTCACACAACCTCAGAGGCATTACATCCCCCATAATGTTCTTTGTTATCTATTTTGCCTTCTGTACACACATAGGAATCCATCCATCCATTGGATGGGGGGGGGGTTCCCCATGCCCATCCAGGGGAGAACGTTTCGGGCGCTGGGCAGATACACCCAGGACAGGGTGCTAATACATCGCTGGGCACACACTGGCTCACACAGACACACTCTATATGGCGCAATTTGGAGAACTCAATCGACTTGATCCATGTTTTTGGACTGTGGGAGGAAACCGGAGAACACGGAGGAAACCCACGCGGACATGGGGAGAACATGGAAACTCCACCCAGAATCGGATTCAAACCTGGATCTCCAGCAGTTCATTCATTCACCAGCATCTTCCACTTTATCCTCTATTAGGGTCGTGGGGGGTTCCCCATGCCCATCCAGGGGAGAACGTTTCGGGCGCTGGGCAGATACACCCAGGACAGGACGCCAATCTATCACTGGGCACACTCACTTACAAACACACTCTATATGGGGCAATTTGGAGAATTCAATCGACCTTGATCCATGTTTTTGGACTGTGGGAGGAAACCGGAGAACCCGGAAGAAACCCACGCGGACACGGGGAGAACATGGAAACTCCATCCAGATTGGGATTGGAACCGGGAATCCCTAGCGCTGAGAGGAGAACATGCTAACCACTAAGCCATCGTGCCGCCCACACAGAGGAATTTCTTCTCCATATTTAACCCATTTAATCCATGAGGTGAGCATGTGTGCTCGGAGAAACTATTTATTATTGACAATGAATCAAAAGATGCCCAGCGATGGATTGGCGCCCTGTCCTGGGTGTATCTGCCCAGCGCCCGAGATGTTCTCCCCTGGATGGGCATGGGGAACCCCACCGCGACCCTAATAGAGGATAAAGCGGGAGATAATGAATGAATGAATCAAAAGAATGAGATGTAACTGCACTCCACTTTGCATCGGGCCAAAAACACCAACTGTGATTTATTGACAATAATGCACGCCCTCTCGTACATCATTACTTAAATAAACTTACTGTAAAAAGAAGTAAACTTTACATACTACTCGATGTGTACTGTGTATTCAGGCATACCAGCCCACAGATTTACTCATCATATAGTCGGCAGTAGGGGATTAGGGACACACCCGATGTGTAATACTGGTAGGATGGAGATGTATTAAATGATGATCGCTTTATTTTTAAGGATTCAAGCCGAAGCCAGAGTTTGTGGAGGAGTCTTTAAACGTTTATGATTCCAAACCTGAGGTCTTCACAGAGTTGGAGGAGATCAACAAATGGGTGGAGAAGTCCACGAATGGTCATGTCACAGACTTCATGGCTAGTCTGCCTCCTAACGTCATCATGATGCTTATCAATGCTGTGCACTTTAAAGGTGATACTCATTTTCCTTTCAGAAAACATTACGTTTCCATCCATTATCGTCTGGCGCTGGGCAGATACACCCAGGACAGGGCGCCAATCTATCGCTGGGCACACATTCACTCACTCACACAAACACACTCTATATGGGGACATTTGGAGACTTCACTTGACTTGATCCATCGTTTTGGACTGTGGGAGGAAATCGGAGAACCCGGAGGAAACCCACGCGGACACGGGGAGAACATGGAAACTCCACCCAGATTGGGACTGGAACCGGGAATCCCTAGTGCTGAGAGGAGAACATGCTAACCACTAAGCTACCATGATGTCCATTAGGTTTCCATTTTGAAAAAAAATAAATAAACCAAATTAAAACTCCCCCTACAGTTGAATGTTTTTGAGTATGCTGTTGTGTTATATACAATACTGGCTAAAAGTATTGGAACACATCATTATTTGATGTTATTATTGAGATATATGTATATGTTTGTGTGTGTGTATATATATATATATATATATATATATATATATATATATATATATATATAATATATATTTCATTCACCATCCATCTCCTGCTTCATCCTCTATTAGTGTCGCGGTGGGGTTCCCCATGCCCATCCAGGGGAGAACGTCTCGGGCGCTGGGCAGATAGACCCAGGACAGGGCACCGATCCATCGCTGGGCACACACTCACTCACAAAGACACACTCTATATGGGGCAATTTTGAGAATTCAATTGACTTGATCCATGTTTTTGGACTGTGGGAGGAAACCGGAGAACCCGGAGGAAACCCACGCAGACACGGGGAGAACATGGAAACTCCACCCAGATGGGGATTCGTACCGGGAAACCCTAGCGCTGAGAGGAGAGCGTGCTAACCAAAATCTGATGAATCAGATTCGACTACGAAAATCTGTAGTTGAATACAGCCCTAATATATATATATTATTATATATTATTATATATATATATTAGGGCTGTATTCAACTGTGTGTGTGTGTGTGTGTGTGTGTGTGTGTGTGTGTGTGTGTGTGTCTGTTTGTGTTCCCACATGTATTTAACATGCAGCTCTATTTCCCAGGAGATTGGCTCAGGCGGTTCAGTCCTAGCTTTACCACCAGCGAACCTTTTTATATCAACGAACAACAGATGGTTGATGTTGACATGATGTTTGAGCCCAAGTATCCGCTCAGCGTTTTTACCTACCATGAACTAGATGCTCAGGTAACCTGCATACAGACAACTACCTCACCGGTTCTAAAAAAGTTCAAAGAGTTCCCAAAATGCAAGAATGTATATCATTTAAAAGTTAGGCCACGCTTCCTTCTTGCTCCATGGTCTATTTCCTTCATTTACCATATAGATGGACTTTGTAGTTTTACAATTACAGACTGTAGTCCATCTGTGTTCTTTGTTGTTGTTCGTCCCCTGTTGGTTCTCTGTTCTCTGTTGGTTCAGAATCATCACAGAACAGGTATCATTTGGGTGGTGGATTGTTTATTGTCAGTTCTGCAGTGACACTGATGTGGTGAGGGGGTTTTAGTGCAGCAGTGCTGCTGGAGTTTCATTTCTCCACCTCAGTGACACTGCTGGGATAGGACTAATGCACCAACCCAATAATCCCTGCTCTGTGGTGCTACTATAGGGGTCCTGACCATTAGAGAACAGGGTAACACAGTTTGTACTCATACACACACTCTTATATATGGGTATATTGGATAGGGACATGGGGATAGAGCAGCTAATTCACCTTAAATCCCTGTTTTTGGACTGTGGACTGAAACTGCACCATGACTGGGAATCGAGCCTTGATCCCCATCGCTGAGAGGCAGTTGTGCTTACCACTGTACCACCACCACTACTGCATAGTGGTACCCAGACTAAATCACAGATCTTTATTATATTCATTCATTCATTCATTATCTCCCACTTTATCCTCTATTAGGGTCGCGCGGGGGGGTTCCTCATGCCCATCCAGGGGAGAACGTCTCGGGCGCTGGGCAGATACACCCAGGACAGGGCGCCAATCCATCGATCCATCGCTGGGCACACACTCACTCACACAGACACACTCTATATGGGGCAATTTGACTTGATCCATGTTTTTGGACTGTGGGAGGAAACCGGAGAACCCGGAGGAAACCCACGCAGACACGGGGAGAACATGGAAACTCCACCCAGATAGGCATTCGAACCGGGAATCCCTAGTGCTGAGAGGCGAACGTGCTAACCACTAAACCACCGTGCCTCCTTCTTTATTATATATTATATATAATATTTATATATAATTTATCTGATTGTGCATATTCTTAATATTTATTTTTGTTATACAAGTTAATGCTTAATTTTTTTTCTGCTCTTAACCGTTCCGCAGGTTGCACGTTTCCTATTCAAAGGGAATATGAGCTTGGTGATTATAATGCCGAACTCAGGGCAGGTCAATGTCTCAGTAATAGCTGAAAAACTGAACATCTTGGATCTTTATAACCGCTTCCCGCGAGAGAGAAACATGCATGTGAAATTCCCCAAGTTCAAATTAGAGTTCACTCAGGAACTTGAAGAGGCGCTAACAAGCATGGGTAAGAAACAGTACCTATTTCAAGATTCAAGAGAATTTCATTATCATTTATATCACATGTGGTACATGAGACAAAACGAAATTATGGGTCACGGCCCCCGATTACCCTGTTCTTTTAAAGTTAGACTTAAATTTTAATTTTAAAGAAGAAAACGAGATAGAAATTTAGTATATAGATATGTAAAATACAATAGGATGTACAACTATTAATGTATATAATATAAAATATACAACTATAATGATAAATATAATATAGAATATCTAACTATATATATACTATATAGATATATGTACATATATACCATTAGAAATATAAATATACAATATAAATATAGGGTGGCACGGTGGCTTAGTGGTTAGCATGTTCTCCTCTCAGCACTAGGGATTCCCGGTTTGAATCCCAATCTGGGTGGAGTTTCCATGTTCTCCCCGTGTCCGCGTGGGTTTCCTCCGGGTTCTCCGGTTTCCTCCCACAGTCCAAAAACATGGATCAAGTCAATTGAATTCTCCAAATTGCCCCATATAGTGTGTGTTTGTGTGAGTGAGTGTGTGCCCAGTGATAGATTGGCGCCCTGTCCTGGGTGCATCTGCCCAGCGCCCGAAATGTTCTCCCCTGGATGGGCATGAAGAACCCCCCCGCGACCCTAATAGAGGATAAAGCGGAAGATAATGAATGATATATATATATATATATATATATATATATATATATATATACTGTATATATATATATTAGAAATATGAATATACAATATAAATATAAAATATAAATAATAATAATAATAATAAACGGTAAATGTATTTTTTTTTTTTGTTTAAAACCAAATACAATTCAAAATAGAGAAATACATTTGACCTTTTAGTGACCTCATAACTAAAGCTTTCCTAATCTTTATATTGTTTGCAGGCCTCGGGGAGCTGTTTAAAAATCCCAACCTAGAGGGCATTTCAGAGGGACCCCTAGTGGTTTCCAGTGTACATCACAAGTCCAGTATGGAGATAAATGAAAAGGGTGCTGAGGCTGCAGCAGCGACCAGCGTCACAGTTTCCCGCTCGAATCCCTCTTTTGTCGTCAACCAACCCTTTTTCTATGCTCTGATCGAGGATTCGACTCAAACACCTCTTTTCCTTGGAGTCATTTCCAATCCCAACCCTCACGGATCCTTTGTAGCACCGGACACAAGTCTTGTAGACAAGGATAAGTTTCCCGTTGACAAGGAATACCCCAAAACCCTTGAAAAGCCACCCAAGTAGAGATGCATTTTATATGTCGAGTTTCACTGGTCTGATATTAAATTGCGTCAACCGGTCAAACTGAAGTTTGCTTTTTCTATATCTAATTTAACTTTCAGCTAATGAACGCGATGTTGTGATTGTTGTAAAAACATGTTAAAAAAATAAAAATGATATATTTAAAAACGATATTCTCTACACTGCTTTTCCCATTAAGCTTGACGGTCTAGAAGTGGCATGTCCAAAGTCTCAAAGGCCAATCATGGCCCTCTGTAAGATTCCAAATGGCCCGAGTGTATAATGTGTTATTCAGGGCTCGCTAGCTCATTCATTCATTCATTCATTATCCCGCTTTATCCTCTATTAGGGTCGCGGTGGGGTTCCCCATGCCCATCCAGGGGAGAACGTCTCGGGCGCTGGGCAGATAGACCCAGGACAGGGCGCCAATCCATCGCTGGGTACACACTCACACACACACACACTCTATATGGGGCAATTTAGAGAACTCAATTAACTTGATCCATGTTTTTGGACTGTGGGAGGAAACCGGAGAACCCGGAGGAAACCCACGCGGACACGGGGAGAACATGGAAACTCCACCCAGATGGGGATTCGAACCGGGAATCCCTAGCGCTGAGAGGTGAACGTGCTAACCACTAAGCCACCGTGCTGCCCCTCGCTAGCTCAGTCAGGATAAATAAAGAAATAAACTGTTTAAAATAGAATTCCGGCTTTTACCACACGATGGCAGCACCATTTTAATTCTATCTGTGTCTGCCTCAGGGCAGCATGGTGACTTAGTTTTTAGCATGTTCTTCTCTCAGCACTAGGGGTTCCAGGTTCGAATCCCAATATGGGTGGATCTTCCATGTTCTTCCCGTGTCTGCATGGGTTTCCTCCCATAGTCCAAAAACATGGATCAAGGTCAATTGAATTCTCCAAATTGCCCCATATAGAGCGTGTTTGTGTGTGTCTGTGTGAGTGAGTGTGTGCCCAGTGATAGATTGGCACCCTGTCCTGGGTGTATCTGCCCAGCATCCAAAACGTTCTCCCCTGGAAGGGCATGGGGAACCCCCCCATGACCCTAGAAGAGGATAAAGCAAAAGATAATTGATGGATGGATGGATGTGTCTGCCTCAGTGCCTCTGGCAGAATTTTGGATGTATAGTCAGATATTCAGAGGCCACTAGGGGGCACCTCACTAAGGTGGAATCACCAGGCGACATTCATCACTTCAGCGCAGTGAATCAGAGTGTATTTTGAAAAGATAGAGTGAAGGTGAGAGGGGGCAGAACCAGAAATGGTTCTGTAGGCCAGTGTTTTAAAGCTACAAAGCACGGTGGCTTAGTGGTTAGCACGTTCTCCTGTCAGCACTAGAGATTCCCGGTTCGAATCCCAATCTGGGTGGAGTTCCCATGTTCTCCCCGTGTCCGCGTGGGTTTCCTCCGGGTTCTCCGGTTTCCTCCCACAGTTCAAAAACATGAACCAAGTCAATTGAATTCTCCAAATTGCCCTTATAGAGTGTGTCTGTGTGAGTGAGTGTGTACACAGCGATGGATTGGTGTCCTGTCCTGGGTGTATCTGCCCAGCGCCCGAGACGTTCTCCCCTGGATGGGCATGGGGAACCCCACCGCGACCCTAATAGAGGATAAAGCGGGAGATAATGAATGAATTTAACTATGTAGTTGGTACGGTGGCTTAGTGGTCAGCATGTTCTCCTGTCAGCACTAGAGATTCCCGGTCCGAATCCCAATCTGGGTGGAGTTTCCATGTTCTTCCCGTGTCCGCGTGGGTTTCCTCCGGGTTCTCTGGTTTCCTTCCACAGTCCAAAAACATGGACCAAGTCAATTGAATTCTCCAAATTGCCCTTATAGAGTGTGTCTGTGTGAGTGAGTGTGTGTGTCCAATGATAGATTGGCGCCCTGTCCTGGGTCTATCTGCCCAGCGTCCAAAACGTTCTCCCCTGGATGGGCATGGGGAACCCCACCGCGACCCTAATAGAGGATAAAGCGGAAGATAATGAATAGATGGATGTAAAAGACACACTCACACAGCAACCAACTTTTACCTTTTAAATTGGTTTAGAGTTTAAATAGATATCCATCCATCCATTATCTTCAACTTTATCCTCTACTAGGGTCATGGTGGGGTTCCCCATGCCCATCCAGGGGAGAACGTATCGGGCGCTGGGCAGATACACCCAGGACAGGGTGCCAATCTATCGCTGGGCACACACTCACTCACACAGACACACTCTATATGGGGCAATTTGGAGAACTCAATTGACTTGATCCATGTTTTTGGACTGTGGGAGGAAACCGGAGAACCCGGAGGAAACCCACGCGGACACGGGGAGAACATGGAAACTTCACCCAGATGGGGATTCGAACCGGGAATCCCTAGTGCTGAGAGGAGAACGTGCTAACCACTAAGCCACCCCGTTTCAATAGATATATAGAGCAAAATAGTAAAGTGGCAGTGGCATAAATATATAGATTATTGAACTTTAAGCATGATGCTGAAATGCCGAACTAGCGCCATCTAGTGTCGCTCCATTCAAACAGCCACATAACGCAGCGGAACGGCGGTCACGTGTGTCAGCCGGAAGTTGTCATCCAGGTTGGCGCGCTTTGAGTGAAGTTGGCGCCACTGCTGGTGAACGCGGTAGAGACGCCGGAATACAGAGCTGTTAAAAAAACACTTATTAAAATTGTTTTCGCCGTTTGTTTCTTCACGTTAAGACTCGGTAACCATGACTGTAAAACTGTCAGAGGGCGCTATCGAGGTAAGTGACCGAATCTCCGTGAATCAGGTGCAACGTTGTGGGTACGCGCGCGCTCCCTCGCGCCGTGACGTTGCATGCTTATATAACTCCAGAGTCCCAATAACAAACAAATAAAATCAATATAATTATATTTTTAATATTAATAACAATTCCATAGCAGTACATGACGATACCCGAGTTGTTAGGTGTAAGTTGTCATGGTTCGGGTGATGTTCTATGGAAATGGTTCCTGTGTGTCTTTTAGACATTTTATAATTTTTATTATAGTTATATTAGTTTAGCGTTCTAGAGCCAGATTTTTAAAGTATTTATTGTTGAGTCGGTTTAAAACTGGGTTTACTAACTTAGTACAATGGCTGGTGCCGTCTAACGGCCTGTATGACGTCATACAGATGTTACTGAAGTTTATTAAAATCAGTATAAACATCCATCCATCACCTTCCGCTTTATCCTCCACTAGGGGGGGGGGGGGGGGGGGGGGGGGCATCTAAGGGAGTACGTTTCGGGCGCTGGGCACACACTCATTTACACAGACACATTCTATATGGGGCAATTTGGAGAATTGAATTGACCTTGAGGCAGCACGGTGGCTTAGTGGTTAACACGTTCTCCTCTCAGCACTAGGGATTCCCCGTTCGAATCCCCATCTGGGTGGAGTTACCATGTTCTCCCCATGTTCGCGTGGGTTTCCTCCGGGTTCTCCGGTTTCCTCCCACAGACCTAAAACAGGGATCAAGTCAATTGAGTTCTCCAAATTGCCCCATATAGAGTGTGTCTGTGTGAGTGAGTGTGTGCCCAGTAATAGATTGGCGCCCTGTCCTGGGTGTATCTGCCCAGCGCCTGAAACGTTCTCCCCTGGATGGGCATGCCCCCCCCCTCCCCCGCGCGACCCTAATATAGAATAAAGTATATTATATTTACAATTATATTAGTACAGGGTTCTAGAGCCAGATTTTTAAAGTCTTTATTGTTGAGTCGGTTTAAAACTGGGTTTACTAACTTAGTACAATGGCTGGTGCCGTCTAACGGCCTGTATGACAGATGTTACTGAAGTTTATTAAAATCAGTATAAACATCCATCCATTCACCTTCCGCTTTGTGCAGGACGCCCCCTAATGGACTCACATATAGTTTTCCAGTTGTTAGTTTTTCCATTTGTTTAATATCTGTACATGGCTGTCCTACATTGTTGTTGCTGCCCGGCCGCTCAAGGAGGATGAGTCCCCCACTGAGTCTTGGTCCTCACAAGGTTTCTTCCTTATATAACAACATAACGGGGAGTTTTTTCTTGCCACTGTCGCTTCGGCTTGCTCTTTGGGGGTTTAAAGGCTTTTCATTCTGTAAAGCTGCTGTGTGACAATGTACTGTTGTAAAAAGCGCTACATAAATAAATAACTTGAACTTTATCCTCTACTAGGGTCGTGGTGGGGGGGGGGGGGGGGCATCTAAGGTAGTACGTTTCGGGCGCTGGGTACACACTCATTTACACAGACACATTCTATTTGAGGCAATTTGGAGATTTTAATTGACCTTGGTGGCTTAGTGGTTAGCATGTTCGCCTCTCAGCACTAGGGATTCCCGGTTCGAATCCCCATCTGGGTGGAGTTTCCATGTTCTCCCCGTGTCCGCGTGGGTGTCCTATGGGTTCTCTGGTTTCCTCCCATGTCCAAAAACATGGATCAAGTCAATTGAGTTCTCCAAATTGCCCCATGTAGAGTGTGTCTGTGTGAGTGAGTGTGTGCCCAGCGATGGATTCAGATGTCATTCATTATCTCCTATTATCTCATTCATATCTTCATTTCATTCATGCCCATCCAGGGGAGAATGTTTCGGGCGCTGGGCAGATACACCCAGGACAGGGTGCCAATCTATCACTGGGCACACACTCTATGGGGCAATTTGGAGAATTCAATTGACCTTGATCCTTGTTTTTGGACTGTGGGAGGACACCAGAGAACTTGTAGGAAACCCATGGGGAGAACATGGAAACTCCACCCAGATTGGGGTTCAACCCTGGATGATGGGAAAATGTCCATCCATTATCTTCCGCTTTATCCTCTATTAGGGTTGCGGTGGGGTTCCCCATGCCCATCCAGGGGAGAACGTCTCGGGCGCTGGGCAGATACACCCAGGACAGGACGCCAATCTATCTCTGGGCACACACTCACTCACACAGACACACTATATATGGGGCAATTTGGAGAATTCAGTTGAACTTGTTCCATGTTTTTGGACTGTGGGAGGAAACCGGAGAACCCGGAGGAAACCCACGTAATCATGAAGCCAGCTTCAGCAGTTGATTATACATTTATTTATTTCGTTCCAGGCCCTGGTTAAAGGCAGTGATGTAACTAACCCCATCCTTCAGTTAATCGTAAGTATGTCATGTGTTTTGTTGTTGTCATATTTTTGTTTTATTTTTATTTTTTACAAGTAAATGAAAACTAGAATATACAGATATACAAGTAATTTTCTAATTTTATTTATATTTTTAATTAAATTTTTGCTTAATTTATAGTTGAAATATAATATCTTATTTAAATGAAGTTCTTTCTGAAGTATTAATGCAGAAAAAGCAAACACAAGTCTTTTTTTTTATTCTTATTTTTGTTTCCAGAACATTCGAAGACTCGATTCTGGGAATGGACCTGTGCGGTTTCGGCTTATGATGAGCGATGGCCTGCACACTTTGTCCTGTAAGCTCCCCTGTCAGAATTAGCTGTTTTAAAACCCCTATTATTTAAATAAAAAAGGGGTCAATTAAAAATGACAAGACATATTCAGTGCTTTTAGCAACAAGCAGTATTGTTTTTCTTAAATATAAATCGGTGGCGGCACGGTGGTTTAGTGATCCCAATCTGGGTGGAGTTTCCATGTTCTCTCTGTGTCCGTGTGGGTTTTACTCAGAGTTCTCCGGTTTTCTATCAATCTGAAGATTGTAGGTTCAAATTCCAAGTCCACTGAAGTTTCCAATGTTGATCTTTGAGCAATACCCTTAACCCTCATTGCTCCAGGGGGGTTATATGAACCCTGTGTTCTGACCCTAACCAAGCTGGGATTCTTGTATTGCCTTGGGCAATAATGTCTGCTAAATGGCCAAATGTAAATGGAAACAACATGTTTTCAAGGAGCAGCACGGTGGCTTAGTGTTTAGCACGTTGGCCTCTCAGCGCTAGGGATTCCCGGTTGGACTCTCCATCTGGGTGGAGTTTCCATGTTCACCCCATGTCCGCGTGGGTTTCCTCCGGGTTCTCCGGTTTCCTCCCACAGTCCAAAAACATGGATCAAGTCAATTGAATTCTCCAAATTGCCCCATATAGAATGTGTCTGTCTGTGCCCAGCGATGGATTGGCGCCCTGTCCTGGGTGTATCTGCCCAGCGCCCGAGATGTTCTCCCCTGGATGGGCATGGGGAACCCCACCGCGACCCTAATAGAGGATAAAGCGGGAGATAATGAGTGAATGAATGAATGAACGTTTTCAAGGTAAATTGATTGCTCTAAATTGCTCAACGGCATGGTGGCTTAGTGGTTAGCACGTTCACCTCTCAGCGCTAGGGAGTCCTGGTTCGAATCCCCATCTGGGTGGAGTATCCATGTTCTCCCCTTGTCCGCGTGGGTTTCCTCCAGATTCTCCACTTTCCTCCCACAGTCCAAAAACATGGATCAAGTCAATTGATTTCTCCAAATTGCCCCATAGTGAGTGTGTGCCCAGTGATAGATTGGTGCCCTGTCCTGGGTGTATCTGCCCAGCGCCCGAAACTTTCTCCCCTGGATGGGCATGGGGAACCCCCCCCCCCACGACCCTAATATTGGATAAAGCAGAAGTTAATGGATGGATGAATAAATTGCCCAATATAGTGTGTGTCTGTGAAAGTGCCAAGTGGTAGATTGGCGCCTAGTCCTGGGTATCTGCCAAGCGCCCGAAACATCGTAACCCCCCCCCCCCCCAAATTAGAGGATTAAGAGGAATGTAGAAACGTGGTATATTCTATAGGGTTACTGAAATTTTAATCACCATTGTATGTGTATAAATTCAAAACTTATTATAGTATAAATAATAATGAAGCACTAATTTACTCTTGGGCTCAAGAAGCTGTTCTTCGTGCACATTGTTCTTAGAGCAGGGCAGCAACTGCTTTTGTGCACAGATGTGCTGTGATTAACATCCCGGCAGACGGAGTGCATTTAAGGGACAAATTTAAAATGATCAAAGCCTTAAAAGAAGAGGAGAACCATCATGGACATCTCCCCCTCTTTATTTGATAGAATCCCTTTAAAATGTGTTAATTGAATTCAAGCTCATGAATAAGTTACATAGCAATTTCATTAGTCATTAAGAAGCACAGCTGTGCTGCATGATGATTATTCCTTGAAGTCCTACTCAGGCTTCCAATGCGAGTCTATTCAGTACACAATGCTGTGTGTCTACTGATTTGTGGACGGCACAATGGTTTCCGTCTCACAACGAAGGTGGAATACTCAAGACCACAGAACCAGGAAAAATACTGAATTACCTGGCACATCTACATTTGAGGGTGGCACGGTGGCTTAGTGGTTAGCACGTTCTCCTCTCAGCACTAGGGATTCCCGGTTCGAATCCCCATCTGGGTGGAGTTTCCATGTTCTCCCCGTGTCTGCGTGGGTTTCCTCCGGGTTCTCCGGTTTCCTCCCACAGTCCAAAAACATGGAACAAGTCAATTGAGTTCTCCAAATTGCCCCATATAGAGTGTGTCTGTGTGAGTGTGTGCCCAGCTTCTTGAGCCCAAGAGTAAATTAGTGCTTCATTATTATTTATACTATAATAAGTTTTGAATTTATACACATACAATGGTGATTAAAATTTCAGTAACCCTATAGAATATACCACATTTCTACATTCCTCTTAATTCCCTAATAGGGGGGGGGGGGTACGATGTTTCGGGAGCTTGGCAGATAGATAGATAGATTGGCGTCCTGTTCTGGGTGTATCTGCCCAGCGCCCGAAACGTTCTCCCCTGGATGGGCATGTGGAACCCCACCGCGACCCTAATAGAGGATAAAGAGGAAGATAATGAATGAATGAATCTACATTTGAAGGACCAGATATAGGCCGTACCAAGATAGACTAGAAACACAACCTGTGTACCGCCGTATAAATAGCCCCAGCGTGCTGATACGGTGCTAAAACACAAACAAACAAACAAACGGTCGTAGGCTTGTGGTCGTAGGAACCAGCATTGTGACCTGAAGTTTCCCCAGTTTGAGTCCTGGTGCCACCAAGTACTATGGCTGAAGTTCCAGTTGGCACCTAAAGGCCAATGGCTCCCCATGCACCGTGTACATTACTGTACCACCTATCTGGGCATGTGCGCCAACTTCAGTGTGTTTGGGTGAAACGTCGAGGACCGAGTCCTCTGTGTGTCAATAGATTACATCCATCCATCCATCCATTATTTTCCACTTTATCCTCTATTAGAGTCGAGTGAGGGGGTTCCCCATGCCCATCCAGGGGAGAACGTCTCGGGCGCTGGGCAGATACACCCAGGACAGGGCACACATTCACTCCCACAGACATACTCACTCTATATGGGGCAATGTGGAGAATTCAATTGACCTTAATCCATGTTTTTGGACTGTGGGACATGGGGAGAACATGGAAACTCCACCCAGGTGGGGATTTGAACCTGAATCCCTAGTGCTGAGAGGCGAACGTGGTGTCAATAGATTATTTTATTAATTAACTTTAAAAAAAAAAAGTCTGAGGGGTTTTTCTCTGGTTTCCTCCCACATTACAAAAAACATGCTGATTGGTTGATTGCCCCATGATGTATCACTTGTCAGGAAATAGCCACTGATGCTGATGCACGTTCGCCTCTCAGTGCTAGGGATTCCCGGTTCGACTCCCCATCTGGGTGGAGTTCCCATGTTCACCCCGTGTCTGTGTGGGTTTCCTCCGGGTTCTCCGGTTTCCTCCCACAGTCCAAAAACATGGTTCAATTCAATTGAGTTCTCCAAATTGCCCCATATAGAGTGTGTTTGTGTGAGTGAGTGTGTGCCCAGCGATGGATTGGCGTCCTGTCCTGGGTGTATCTGCCCAGCGCCCGAAACGTTCTCCCCTAGATGGGAATTGGGACCCCCCCCCCCCGCGACCCTAATAGAGGATAAAGTGGAAGATAATGGATGGATGGATAAACCCAATCATATAATCTTCTGATTTGTTGCTCATTCCTCTCTTACCATTTAATTAATTAATTATTTTTTGCCTATCCCTGCAGCCTTCATGCTCGCAACCCCACTCAACTCCCTGGCTGAACAAAACCTCGTGGCGCCAAACTGTGTGTGCCTGCTGAAGAAAAGTGTCACAAATGTCCTTAAAGATGGAAGGTCAGTGTTCATTGTTTTTTAAAACCAGCAGATGCTCTTGTTCGCTGTCGCTGCTCTGAGTGTATTTAGTGTGCCCTTTTTGCACATGTGTTGTGTATTTTTAATGTTAAATCCCTAAAGAATCTGCAAGCACATTGTACTGCGTTGATTGTCCACAAGAGGGAGCTGATGTTTAATTTTAAAGATACAGAATCATTGTTTTCTTGTTGGTTATAAGAAGTCAGTGTTTTTTTTTTTGACAGTCATAGGTGTTGTTGTGTTGCAGGACTGTTGTTATTATATTGGACATGGACGTGATCAAATCAGCCGATCAGATGGCGGGGAAAATCGGAGAACCAACCCCTTATGTGGAAGGTGAGATTTAAGTAGTGTTAAGGTTTTCCATGTGTTTGTTTTAATACATTACAATATTTTCCCTTCAACACACATTAGAGTTATTTCAAAGTTCTGAAAAATCTTCAGTTGATTGAATAAAGTGCTAAGCGTCAAAGTTTAAGCATCACCTACACAAGCCGTATTTCTTTATTGGATTTTCATTCATTCATTATCTCCCGCTTTATCCTCTATTAGGGTCACGGTGGGGTTCCCCATGCCCATCCAGGGGAGAACGTTTCGGGCGCTGGGCAGATTCACCCAGGACAGGGCGCCAATCTATCACTGGGCACACACTCACTCACACAGACACACTCTATATGGGACAATTTTGAGAATTCAATTGACTTGATCCATGTTTTTGGACTGTGGGAGGAAACCGGAGAACCCGGAGGAAACCCACGCGGACACGGGGAGAACATGGAAACTCCACCCAGATGGGGATTCGAACCGGGAATCCCTAGTGCTGAGAGGAGAACGTGCTAACCACTAAGCCACCGTGCCGCCCTTTATTGGATTTTATTTTGCCAAAATAATTAATATGCCTTTTAAATTTTCCAACAGGTCAGTCAAAAGCTCCGCAGCCTGCAGCGTCTGCCCCATCTCGTCCTCTCCAGCCTCAGAACAGCGGCAGTGGTATGATTCTAAACTCTCTTCTTACGCAATTAATTCTTAGAATTTTCCATCTTTATATTTACATTTGGTCATTTATTGGACGCTTTTATCCAAAGTGACTTACAAGGTGAGCACAGGGTTAATCACAACATCCCTGGAGCAATGAGGGTTAAGGGTCTTGCTCAAGAACCCACATTGGTAACTTCAGTGAACCTGTGGTTTGAACCCCCAACCTTCAGATTGATAACCCAACACCCTAATCACTCAGCTACCACTCCCTATATCAGCCATGTATATGGATATGATTTTAGAGTTGAGTTACAATAAAAGGTTTATCGTCTTAATACAGATTAAAACACGGGTTTTGTTGCCGCTGATTGTTTTTGTACCTACACAGAAAATTCTATCAGCCATGTGTGTTAAATTAGGGATGAGAGCATTACAGATTTTGATGATATGATTAATATCTAGGAATTAATCAGGATTATTTTTAAGAAATAAATGATAGAAATACAGTAATAGGAACAATGAACAGTGAACATAATTTTATGTTGTTGTGGACAGGACTTTCCCTGAATATTAACAAAAGTTATTCTTTATAAAATATTAAACTCTTGGGGAAAATCACAGTAACAACAAAATGTGTGTCGCTTAAAGAACATACTCGTATCCATCCATCCATTATCTTCCACTTTATCCTCTACCAGGTTTGGGGAGGGGGGAAGGACATTTGGTAATTTATTTTACCTAAAGTCTATTAAGAGTCTATCCTCTATTAGGGTTGCGGGGGGGTTCCCCATGCCCATCCAGGGGAGAACGTTTTGGGCACTGGGCAGATAGACCCAGGACAGGGCGCCAATCTATCACTGGGCACACACACACTCACACAGACACACTCTATATGGGGCAATTTGGCGAATTCAATTGACCTTGAATCCATGTTTTTGGACTGTGGGAGGAAACCCATGTGACAGGGGGAGAACATGGAAACTCCACGCAGACTGGGATTCGAACCGGGAATCCCTAGTGCTGAGAAGAGAACGTGCTAACCACTAAGCCACCGTGCCGCCCTAATCATATACATTAATTCACTCATTATCTCCCGCTTTATCCTCTATTATGGTCGCGGTGGGGTTCCCTATGCCCATCCAGGGGAGAACGTCTTGGGCGCTGGGCAGATAGACCCAGGACAGGGTGCCAATCCATCGCTGGGCACACACTCACTCACACAGACACACTATATGGGGCAATTTTTGAGAATTCAATTGACTTGATCCATGTTTTTGGACTGTGGGAGGAAACCGGAGAACCCGGAGGAAACCCACGCAGACACGGGGAGAACATGGAAACTCCACCCAGATGGGGTTTCGAACCGGGAATCCCTAGTGCTGAGAGGAGAACGTGCAAACCACTAAGCCACCGTGCCGCCCTAATCATATACATAATAATAAAATAATAAATCTTGGTTTTATGCTTCTTACGTGGCCGTATTACATTTAAACACAGTTTGCTCCTGATATGTTAATTTGTTTTGTGGCAACCTCTTCCCCCAACTCTGATGCACAGTATGTAGCCTTTTTGTGATTTTAACTCTTATGCAATGTTAAAGTGCTTCATGTAAAAGAATCTTACAAACCTTTGGGATGTGGCGAAGCTTTAAATTTTGGCTTATTAGCCATTTAATTTTGTGGAGACCTTGGGTTCTTTTGTCTCCAAGGCATATTGTTGTAGCTGAAAATTCCCCCGATGACCTACGGAATTGAAAACCATTTTAAAGTCACGTGATCAAGCTAAGAGAGAGAAAGAAATGTTGAAACGGAAAGAGAATCTTGTATAGAGGCAGACATGCTGCATCCAAGGTTTCCTCATAAAGCCTTGTACTTAACTGCTTAAACAATGCATACTAGATCGAAACTAGCTTTAAGCTATGAATCGGAACACTGACTATCATGCCTGTTATTGATTCAGCGTTTGTTACTGGGTTCTTTAATATCCATCCATCCATTATCTCCCGCTATATCCTCTATTAGGGTCGTGGTGGGGTTCCCCATGCCCATCCAGGGGAGAACGTCTCGGGTGCTGGGCAGATAGACCTAGGACAGGGCGCCAATCCATCGCTGGGCACACTAGGGCTGTATTCAACTACAGATTTTCATAGTCGAATCTGATTCGTCAGATTTTCCCTATAGTCGACTGATGGTCGAATCAGTTAAAATTTCACCACAAGATGGCGCTATAAGCATAGTTTTTAAAAAAGATTTTTTTAAATATATTTTACTTGTTTTTCTAACAAAAGAAAACCTTTTTTTTTGTTTGTTTTTCTTTTTTCTTTTTTTTCCTAGAAATTATGATGATTTTATTTGACAAAAGGCTATATATATAACGAAAACAAAGACATTTCATGTCAAAACTAATGCTTAGCAGCAGCCATGGGCGCCCCCATGTGGTCAAAATGGTACATTCGACTATGAGGTTCATAGTCGACTACGGTTCTCCGAATCGAATCGTCGAATCAGCGAATATTGCAGCTCACCCCTAGGGCACACACTCACTCTCACAAACACACTCTATATGGGGAAATTTGGAGAACTCAATTGACTTGATCCATGTTTTTGGACTGTGGGAGGAAAGCGGAGAACACGGAGGAAACCCACGCGGACACGGGGAGAACATGGAAACTCCACCCAGATGGGGATTCAAACCGGGAATCCCTAGTGCTGAGAGGAGAACGTGCTAACCACTAAGCCACCTAAGGTTCTTTAATATAAATATGCAGGTCTGTAAATGAAGTGCATTATAGAGCATCTATTGGCTGTTTTTGGACTGTGGAAAGAAACCGGAGAACCCAGAGGAAACCCACGCGGAGAACATGGAAACTCCACCCAGATGGGGATTCGAACCGGGAATCCCTAGTGCTGAGAGGAGAACGTGCTAACCACTAAGCCACCTAAGGTTCTTTAATATAAATATGCAGGTCTGTAAATGAAGTGCATTATAGAGCATCTATTGGCTGTTTTTGGACTGTGGAAAGAAACCGGAGAACCCAGAGGAAACCCACGCGGACATCCTTACATCCTTACATCCTTAATGGATGTATTCTCACTATAAAAAAGATCTGTAGCTTTATGTTCTGATTTCACGATGCAGACATGCAGACACATGCATACGCATTAGGTCGGCTGTCGGTATATCCTCTCCACGTTGTATGCAGGTGTTGGGTTCTTAAAGCATTTTATATTTAAGCTGATTTTTGTAAGAGTGCATGTTAATATGCTTAGAGCCATGGCATGCACAGGGCTGATTGTTAAGCTTACTGCCAGCATGCAACTCGTCTCGTCCCCCCGTCCCCCCGCCCCTCCCCGAACAGTCTCCAGGTATTGCTTAGCCAGCATGCTCAGATTGTTTTAGTGAGATATGAGTAGATTATCTGGGGCTTTATTATGCTTTGCTCTGCATCTGCAATATTCGAGTCCTCAGCATGCTGATTATGGGGGGGGGGTGTTAGTCAGCTTAGCTTTAATGGTTTGGTCTGTTCCTTGATGTAGTCCCATATTTGACTGTTCTAGACTGAACTGTGGAAGAGCAGTGTGAGATCAGAAACATTTATTTCGGGTTTTAAGGGTCGCACTGTGCTTCACGGTGACAACAGAATAAAATGTCTCTGTGACAAAGGAAATATTATCCAATTTTATACACAAGATTACCGAATATGCCTATTCATAGTTTAGAAGTCTGTTATGTGCGTCCGGGGAGTTGGACTACCCCCCTCAACAAAGAGTCTGGTGCTGTATTGAAAAAAAAAAATGATTTGAAGCCATTTATTTATTATAATAATACTATACTGTGTATGTGTCTGTGAGTGTGTGCCCAGGGATAGATTGGCGTCCTGTCCTGGGTGTATCTGCCCAGCGCCTGAAACGTTCTCCCCTGGATGGGCATGGGGAACCCCCCCCCCGCGACCCTTATATAGGACAAAGCGGAATATAATGAATGAATGAATAATACTATTAGGGGTGTATTGAACTAAAGATTTTCATAGTCGAATCTGATTCGTCAGATTTTCCCTATAGTCGACTGATTGTCGAATCAGTTAAAATTTCACCACAAGATGGCGCTGTAAGCGTAGTTTTTAAAAAAGATTAAAAAAAAAAATATTTTACTTGTTTTTCTATCAAAAGAAAACCTTTTTTTTTTTGTTTTTCTTTTTTTTTTTTTTTTTCAAGAAATTAATTATTTGATAAAAGGCTATATATATAACGAAAACAAAGACATTTCATGTAAAAACTAATGCTTAGCAGCAGCCATGGGCACCCCCATGTGGTCAAAATGGTACATTCGACTATGAGGTTCATAGTCGACTACGGTTCTCCGAATCGAATCGTCGAATCAGCGAATATTGCAGCTCACCCCTAAATACTATACAGTATGTTGTGGCGGCACAGTGGCGTAGTGGTTTGCACGTTGACTACTACGGAGCTTCCATGTTCTCCCTCTGTTCGTGTGGGCTTCCTGCGGGACCTCCAGTTCCCACCCAAAGTCCAGAAACATGGAATCAACATAAAGTGGCTGCTCTAAATCACCCCTATCCATATTGACCCTATATAATGTCTGTGTGAGTGAGTGTTCCCAGCGATAGATTGGCGTCCTGTCCTGGGGGTATCTGCCCAGCGCCTGTAATGTCCTCCCCTGGTTGGGCATTGGAAACCCCCACAGATAGATAACGTTTCGGGCGCTGGGCAGATACACCCAGGACAGGACGCCAATCTATTGCTGGGCACACACTCATTCACACAAACACACTCTATAGGGGCAATTTGGAGAACTCAATTGACTTGATCCATGTTTTTGGGCTGTGGGAGGAAACCGGAGAACCCGGAGGAAACCCACGTGGACACGGGGAGAACATGGAAACTCCACCCAGATGGGGATTCGAATTTAGGAATCCCTAGTGCTGAGTGGAGAACGTGCTGACCACTAAGCCACCGTGCCGCCCGGCGTAATATATAAATAGGAAAAAATAAATAGAAAAAAAGACTTTATTGTTTACACATTACATTTTTGTACAGTTTTTCTTAATGTGCCAATTAGTGCAGGTTCCCGACCATATGACCATAGTTGATGTGTAATCCACCTCTTGGTTAACTTGCCAAACTATTGGTAAACTATCAGGGAGATGGTGAGTTCTCCCTCCTCAGCGCTTTGATTAGTGAACTGCAACACACATGGCTTATTCCACCGCGTTCAGTATGGCAACATCCACCCGAAATCTTGTGATTAATATTGAAAAGGGTCTAAAAATAAACATGCATGTATCAGTGTTCATGTGGCGTGTTAACGAGTCTAACCAATTACTGCAGAAACAATCCGATATTCCAGTAAATCATGTTTATTTTCCAAAATGCTGTAACTGTGAGTGTTTTTTCTTGAACTTTAAGCACGCTTCAGCTACATTTCTCTTATACCATCATTCAGGTCAGATGAACAGAGGTCCCGGTCGCGATTTCGGGAAGAAACCCATGACGGCCCCCAGCACACCGGGCGGCTCCTCCAAAGTAGTGCCCATCGCCAGCCTCAATCCCTACCAGTCAAAGTTCGTGGGACTGTTTCTTGTTAAATGTATTAAAAGCTGTTGTGTGGTTCTGTTGACTAACTGACTGATCTCCAGGTGGACGATCCGCGCACGGATCACCAACAAAAGCGCCATTCGAACCTGGAGCAACTCCCGAGGGGACGGAAAGCTATTCTCCATGGAGCTTGTAGATGAAAGCGTAAGCGGCCAACGGACATATTTTCGATCTGTTGTTCCGGCAGACTTGCTCTGTATGTTTATTTTGTCTCTGTGGTGTTAATTGCAGGGCGAAATCAGAGTGACGGGGTTCAATCAGGAGGTGGACAAATTCTACTCCCTGATTGAACAAGGCAAGGTCAGTTGAGTCTTTTGTTTTTCCAACTTATTATTATCTAACACTTGAGCCACTATTAGGCTTGTGGGGTTCCCCTTGTGGTGGTAAATAATCAGATGACAGAGGAACAGCTAAAGTAAAAAATTATTTAATAAGATTTGCAAATAGGGCGGCACGGTGGCTTAGTGGTCAGCACGTTCTCCTCTCAACGCTAGGGATTCCCGGTTCGAATCCCCATCTGGGTGGAGTTTCCATGTTCTCCCCGTGTCCGCGTGGGTTTTCTTCCGGGTTCTCCGGTTTCTTCCCACAGTCCAAAAACATGGATCAAGTTAATTGAGTTCTCCAAATTGCCCCATATAGAGTGTGCTGGAGTGTGTGCCCAGCGATGGACTGGCGCCCTGTCCTGGGTGTATCTGCCCAGCGCCCGAGACGTTCTCCCCTGGATGGGCATGGGGAACCCCACCGCGACCCTAGTAAAGGATAGAGCGGGAGATAATGAATGAATGAATGAATGAAGATTTGCAAATCGAGAAACCAGACAAACAAACTAATGGAGGTTGTCGTAAGTTTCTGAGCTCACGACTGCTCAGCTTCAGTATTCATACGTAAAAACACAGCCAATAGAAAAATAGGTAATACAGTTCCGTCCAATAATAATGATGATAAGACGACCAGGTAAAAAAAGAAAAACACAGGTAGAGGAAGCTATACCATATATGGTTTCCAACCCTTCACAACCTGTTTGCATCCGGAAAGGAAAGTTTTGCGGCACTTCGAGCCAGAACCTTGCTCAACCCCGCTTCCAATGCACCTGCTTTGTGAAATAACATCCTTCCAACACATTCCATCCCATAATATCTTCTCTCAGTCCCTTTAAGGTTAAGTAGAGAAATTTTTGTAAATGTCACACTAATAGGGATGAGCTGCAATATTCGCTGATTCGACGATTCGATTCGGAGAACCGTAGTCGACTATGAACCTCATAGTCGAATGTACCATTTTGAGCACATGGGGGTGCCCATGGCTGCTGTAAAGCATTAGTTTTTACATGAAATGTCTGTTTTCGTTATATATATAGCCTTTTGTCAAATAAAATCATCATAATTTCTAGAAAGAAAAAAGAAAAACAAAAAAAAAAGTTTTCTTTTGTTAGAAAAACAAGTAAAATATATAAAAAAATCTTTTTTAAAAACTATGCTTATAGCGCCATCTTGTGGTGAAATTTTAACTGATTCGACTATCAGACGACTATAGGGAAAATCTGACGAATCAGATTCGACTACGACAATTTGTAGTTGAATACAGCCCTACACACTAATACTAAAATGGATTAATAAAATATAATGCATAATAAATTTCTACTACACCCCTTGCCCATCCAATGGAGAACGTTTTGGGCGCTGGGCAAATACACTTAGGACAGGGCACCAATATATCGCAGGACACACACTCACTCAAATAGATACACACCGTATGGGGCAATTTAGAGCATCCAATTTACATTGAATCCATGTTTTTGGACCCAGAGGGAACCCACATGGACACGGGGAGAACAGGAAAACTCCACTCGAACCTGGATCTCCAGCACTGAGAAGGAAGCATGCTAACCACAAGACCTAAAGTTGCATTAAATGCTTATTTCGCCAATAAACAAATGTTTATTCTGTGGCAGGTGTATTACATCTCTAAAGGAACCCTGAAAATCGCCAACAAGCAGTTTTCATCGCTGAAGAACGACTACGAGATGACTCTTAACGGAGAGTCGACCATCATCCCATGTGAAGATACCCAAGACGTTCCCATGGTGCAGTGTGATTTTGTCGCCATCAGTGATCTGGAGGCACGCGATAAGGACGCCATTGTGGGTAAGGCTGCCACTCGTACAATGGGGCTCATTAATAACATAAATTTTGATAATTAGCATCGGTAGAATGAGCGCCGGCTTTGAAAGATTGGTTCTGCACCGGTCTGGGAGGCTGCAGTAATTATAATAACTGATCAATGCAAAATTAATAACACTGATGACAGTAATAGCCTGTGGCTCGGCTTGACTTTGTGTCCCTTCCGGCGGGAGTCATGGCTATAATTAGAAAGTAATAAGGATGGAAGGGATTGCGGTAAACTGTATCAGACAGGTGATTCGGTGCTCTGCGAATGGGGGGAGGGGGATTTAATACTGCTGAAATGAATCATAACAGAATTAGATATGCTGACGAGAAGTGTAAAAATACCAATTGCGTTTGTGTAATTAGTATATTTTATGGCCTAGATGTAATCGGAGTGTGTAAGAGTGTGGAGGATGTGACCCGTATCACAACTAAGAACAGTCGCGAGGTGTCCAAGAGGAACATCCAGTTGATGGACATGTCGGCCCGAGTTATCCAGGTCACCATGTGGGGTAAAGAGGTAAGCCCAGCATTTCTAAACAACATAGACCCAAGCAATGTCTTCCAAATATGGACTTTGTAATAAACACATCATCCAGATTTTGTGCTAGGCCCAAGGTTTAAATTAGATCTTCATTCTGTATCTAATTTTAGGATTTATTTCAAACTGATGAGGTTTTAGGTCCGATTTATGCAGAGGTACAGAAGATTTAAAAGGATTCAGAAAGATTTAAGGACTTTGTGTCATCCCAAACCCTAAAATTTGGATTTCCAGCCATCCATCATCTTCCACTTTATCCTATATTAGGGTCGTGGGGGGGTTCCCCATGCCCATCCAGGGGAGAATATTTCGGGTGCTGGGCAGATACACCCAGGATAGGACGCCAATCTATCGCTTGGCACACACTCACTCTATATGGGGCAATTTGGAGAACTCAATTGACCTTGATCCATGTTTTTGGACTTTGGGAGGAAACCGGAGAACCCGGAGGAAACCCACGCGGACCGGAGGAAACCCGGAGGAAACCCACAGGGAGAACATGAAAACTCCACCCAGATGGGGATTCGAATTCGGGAATCCCTAGCGCTGAGAGGAGAACATGCTAACCACTAAGCCACTGTGGCGCCCGAACATGCAATTGCCCCATAAATTGTCCCTGTAGCTGCCCGCATTCAGTACAAGTCACTGACCCCCTTTTACTTTCACTTTATCTTTCCAAAATACACTCCGGCTCGTTCACTTCGCTCCAGTGATGGTTGCCACCTGGTGGTTCCACCTCACCGAGGAGCTCATTCTCATTCCGTGGCGTTCACCACTGCAAAATGGTGGAACGTTCTTCCCAACTCGGTCCGTAAGGCAGAATCACTAAACAGTTTTAAGAAACTACTGAAGACGCATCTTTGTAAAAAAAATACCATTCATTCATTATCTCCCGCTTTATCCTCTATTAGGGTCGCGGTGAGGTTCCCCATGCCCATCCAGGGGAGAACGTCTCGGACGCTGGGCAGATACACCCAGGACAGGGCGCCAGTCCATCCCTGGGCACACACTCACTCACAGACACACTCTATATGGGGCTATTTTGAGAATTCAATTGACTTGATCCATGTTTTTGGACTGTGGGAGGAAACCGGAGAACCCGGAGGAAACCCACGCAGACACGGGGAGAACATGGAAACTCCACCCAGATGGGGATTCGAACCGGGAATCCTTAGCGCTGAGAGGCGAACATGCTGACCACTAAGCCACCGTGCCGCCCTGTAAAAAATACCTGTTGTAGGGAAAAAAATAAAAATAAGGGGGGGGGGGGGGGGGGGGGGGTTGGGGGCGCTATAGCAATGTAACTACTGTCTTGTGATGTTCTCATTTGTAAGTCGCTTTGGATAAGAGCGTCTGCTAAATGTAATGTAATGTAAATGTTGATTTTATAGGCTTGTGATTTGGACTGTTCCCTTACCTTGTCTGTGTGCTCATAACTGTTAATGAAGGTTAATAAGCTCCCGTTAGAGGCAAGTGTTTATGAAGTGTCATTTATGACCTTTATGAATGAGACTGCGGGGCAGCATGATGGCTTAGTGGTTTGCGCGTTCGTCTGTGTGCTTTTTAGAACCATCATTCTTTTGAAGATGCAGCATTATTCTGTAAATTGCTTTCACAAAAGCTGTTTTCTACGGAAGGGATATGGAGGTGTCCGATTTCGATGTTCTTGTGTGTGCTGACTGTTAATGGAATGATTGCCATCTCTGCTGGTCCTTTACCTGACGTGCATAACTATATCATAATCGAGTGAGGCAAATTTGATTAGGTCTGCAACAATAACGGCATCATTTCCATAACGCCGTATTTGGAGAACCATCGCAATCACTGCGTTCTCAGTAGCTTCTCTTACCTTTCTACTTCTAAGCACGCGTTCTCTAAATAGAAATATGAATATAAACATTGTCTTGTCATTAACATGGCATCAGGCTACATCAAATAATGGTTCTATAAGTTAATGTAATATATGGAGGGGAAACCTAAACCCAAACCTGTGGCAGGAGCATAGATTCCATGTTATTGTTGTGAGGACAAAATGTTATAGTTGTGGCAACAGGACACAAGGAAAATAGTATAGGAATAAGCTGCAAAAAGAAATCAAACAATATTAATGCCAACTATGTTGTAAGGTGTCTGTTCCCAGTTAAGGCGAACATGCAAGACCAAAAGTGTATATATTTCACAACGGACATTCCATTATCTGTCTCCTCCACTTATCATATAGATGGACTTTGTAGTTTTACAATTACAGACTGTAGTCCATCTGTGTTCTGTTGGTTCACTGTTCTCTGTTGGTCAGGAGCATCACAGAACAGGTATCATTTGGGTGGTGGATTGTTGATGGTCAGTTCTGCAGTAACACTGATGTGGTGAGGGGGTTTTAGTGAAGCTGTGCTGCTGGAGTTTCATTTCTCCACCTCAGTGACACTGCTGGGATAGGAATAATGCACCAACCCAATAATCCCTGCTCTGTTGTGCTACTATTGGGCTTCTGAGCGTTAGAACAGAGTAAAGGGGACGTACACAGTATGTACTGTACAACACAAACAGATAGACTACAGTCTGGAATTGTAGAACTACAAAGTCCATCTTTATGGTAAGTCGAAGTGAGAACATGGACAATAAGTGGAGCAAAAGGAAGGCATATATATATATATATATATATATATGGCGGCATGGTGGCTTATTGGTTAGCATGTTCTCCTCTCAGCACTAGGGATTCCCGGTTCAAATCCCCATCTGGGTGGAGTTTCCATGTTCTCCCCGTGTCTGCGTGGGTTTCCTCCGGGTTCTCCGGTTTCCTCCCACAGTCCAAAAACGTGGATCAAGTCAATTGAGTTCTCCAAATTGCCCCATATAAGAGTGTGTATGTGCGCGTGCGTGTGAGTGTGTACCCAGTGATAGATTGGCGTCCTGTCCTGGGTGTATCTGCCCGGCGCCCGAAACGTTCTCCCCTGGATGGGATCCCCTGGATCCCCCCCCCCCCCCCCCCCCACACATATATGAATGAATATATGTGTGTGTGTGTGTGTGTGTGTGTGTATATATATATGTATATATATATATATATATATATATATATAATATATTATATATATATATAATATATATATATATATATATATATATATATATTATTTTTTTATTTTTTTATTTTTTTCTTATTTATTTATTTTATTTTTTTTATTTCTCAGGCTTCAATGTCGTCCTCAAACTATGTTTTAAATGTCACGCCTTTGTGTTTACTCACAACAGTCTGACTTGTGATATTCAGTATCTCAAGTTTTCTTAAGGAATTTATTATTTTGATGTTTGCACTTTCAGAATTAAGTCAGGACTTGATCCACAAAATGTTCTTTCTCGGTGTTCTTCCCTTTCAGGCAGAGACGTTCGACGGCAGCAGCCAGCCAATCTTGGCCATCAAGGGCGCCAAGCTCTCTGATTTCGGAGGCCGCTCCCTCTCCACACTGTACAGCAGCACTCTGATGATTAACCCTGACATACCTGAGGCACACAAGCTACGAGGCTGGTAAGTTTATGTTCTCCGTAGAGCCTGTACTCCATGTGTGTCAAGAACAAGATAATGTAAAGCACCATCTGTGGAAACTGGGACAGATGCATTTCTGCAAAAAAAAAGAGTGCTGCCAGGAAACTGAATAACATCCTGGTTCCTAAGTTTTTGTTCCAGACTTGATATCGGGAACCGTTTCCGTTTCTGCACCTTCTGTTCGAGTTTGATTGACGCGAGTCAGTCTGCAGTGTCTTTCTGTAAAGTTCCCACCATCTGAATGGGAATGGTAATAGTTTGCGAGTAGAACCACATGCTCATGACTAGGGGTGCTGGGGAAAAAAATGGATTCTTCAATGAATCGCGATTCGGAATCGATTCAAAATGCCCAAGAAGATAAAAGAAGTTGAAAAATATATAAAATTTTTTTTTTTTTTAAAGTTAAGTTTAAAAAATGTTGCAATGTAGTTAGACTGAAGTATGTATTTCATTTTTTAATATTAAGTTTAAAGATTTACAAAATCTAAATGCACTCGGTGGCATGGTGGCTTAGTGGTCAGCACGTTCTCCTCTCAGCGCTAGGGATTCCCAGTTCCAATCCCAACCTGGGTGGAGTTTCCATGTTCTCCCCGTGTCCGCATGGGTTTCCTCCGGGTTCTCCGGTTTCATCCCACAGTCCAAAAACATGGATCAAGTCAATTGAGTTCTCCAAATTGCCCCATATAGAGTGTGTCTGTATGAGTGAGTGTGTGCCCTGTGATGGATTGGCCCTGGTCCTGGGTGTATCTGCCCGCGTCCGAAACGTTCTCCCCTGGATGGGCATGGGGAACCCCACTGCGACCCTAATAAAGGATAAAGCGGAAGATAATGAATGAAGGCGGCACGGTGGTTTAGTGGTCAGCACGTTCGCCTCTCGGCGCTAGGGGTTCCCGGTTCGAATCCCCATCTGGGTGGAGTTTCCATGTTCTCCCCGTGTCCACGTGGGTTTCCTCCGGGTTCTCCGGTTTCCTCCCACAGTCCAAAAACATGGATCAAGTCAATTGAATTCTCCAAATTGCCCCATATAGAGTGTGTGTTTGTGAGTGAGTGTGTGCCCAGCGATGGATTGGCGCCCTGTCCTGGGTGTATCTGCCCAGCGCCCGAAACGTTCTCCCCTAGATGGGCATGGGGAACCCCACCGCGACCCTACTAGAGAATAAAGCGGGAGATAATGAATGAATGAATAATGAATGAATAAACGCACTCTGACTGTAAAGTCTGTATTTTAGTTTTGATTAAAGGCTAATGCACCTTTGGTATTCAATCTATCACTGGGTTCACACAGACACACTCTATATGGGGCAATTTGGAGAACTCAATTGACTTGATCCATGTTTTTGGACTGTGGGAGGAAACCGGAGAACCCGGAGGAAACCCACGCAGACACGGGGAGAACATGGAAACTCGAACCGGGAATCCCTAGTGCTGAGGGGCGAACGTGCTAACCACTAAGCCACCGTGCGGCTGCTTTTTTTTTTTTTTTTTTTTTTTCAAACCCACTTCGCGATCTACTCCTGCGCATTGGGCTCCCCTGGTTTACATCGTTGTTTCATCTTGTTAATCACATAATTCAAACAAAATTTAAAGAGCATTTGAACTGAAAAATCGTTTCTGAATCGAATCGTGACCTCAAAAATCGGAATCGGATCGAATCACCCGACACTGAGAGATCCGCACCCGTACTCATGACGGCTCATCATAACAGCACGCTGCCTGTTTATTCCTTCCAGATCCGTTTATTGTCTCTTTCTGCATGAGGAATTAGATAGTTATGACTCATGCTTTAATCTTTTCCTACCAGATCCGTTCTTTACTACTTTAATTATGGTAAATCGTGTTTACTTTGTCGAGGAAGAGCTCCCTTGATTTTGTAATGTTTTTTTCCTCCCATGTACAAAAGGGAGCATTTTGATTCCTTTTGTTGATGTGATTAAGCTTAAGTGAGGAAGCTTATTTAATTATTTAAAGACTAAGAGCTATAAGGAATGTTATCGTAGGAAATTAATCAACACCTGGATTCTCTGATGCAGCTCTTAATGCAGAGTGAGCGTCCCAGAAGTTAGCAGACTTCTTAATGTCTTACTGTAATTGTGTTATTTTACTGCTTTTATAGCAAAACAAACTACTATTCTTTACTTTTTTAAAAAACTATATTGTACTGGTCAAGGCGGAATGGTGGCTTAGTGATTAGTAGGGGTGTATTGAACTAAAGATTTTCATAGTCGAATCTGATTCGTCAGATTTTTTCCTATAGTCGACTGATAGTTGAATCAGTTAAAATTTCACCACAAGATGGCGCTATAAGTGTAGTTAAATTTTATTTATTTATTTATTTTTTATTTTACTTGTTTTTCTAACAAAAGAAAACCTTTTTTTTGTTTTTCTTTTTTTTCTAGAAATTAGGATGATTTTATTTGACAAAAGGCTATATATATAACGAAAACAAAGACATTTCATGTAAAAACTAATGCTTAGCAGCAGCCATGGGCGCCCCCATGTGGTCAAAATGGTACATTCGACTTTGAGGTTCATAGTAGACTACGGTTCTCCGAATCGAATTGTCGAATCAGCGAATATTGCAGCTCACCCCTAGTGATTAGCATGTTCTCCTCTCAACGCTAGGGATTCCTGTTCTCCCCGTGTCCGTGTGGGTTTCCTCCCACAGTCCAAAAACATGGGTCAAGTCAATTGAATTCTCTAAATTGCCCCATATAGAGTGTGTTTGTGTGAGTGAGTGTGTGCCCTGTGATAGATTGGCGCCCTGTGCTGGGTGTATCTGCCCAGCGCCCGAAACATTCGCCCCTGGATGGGCATGTTTGTGTGAGTGAGTGAGCTTTTTGGCTTTTGTCATAAGCCTCTCATAATGTGCGTAGACGTTTATAATCAGTCATTGTGTTCTAAAACATTGTGATATTATTATAACACGTAAAGTGATATAATGCGTTATTGGCATTTATGGAACATTCCTAAATACACGAGAAATTTATTTTACCTAAAGTCTATTAAGAGTCTATCCTCTATTAGGGTCGTGGGGGGGGTTCCCCATGCGCATCCAGGGGAGAACTTTTCGGGCGCTGGGCAGATACACCCAGGACAGGGCACCAATCTATAACTGGGCACACACTCACTCACACAGACACACTCTCTATGGGGCAATTTAGAGAATTCATTTGAGCTTGATCCATGTTTTTGGACTGTGGGAGGAAACCGGAGAACCCGGAGGAAACCCACGGGGAGAACATGGAAACTCCACCCAGATTGGAACCAGGAATCTCTAGTGCTGAGAGGAGAACATGCTAACCACTAAGCCTAAGAAGTTCCTAAATGAAACTTCATAAACGCTTAACTTTATGCCTCTAAAGAGAGCTTATTAACCTTCATTAACAGTTATGAGCACTTATAAAGTCATTTTCATGTGAAGACATAAACTCAATTCTAAACAACAATTTTAGGCTTATTAAATCCATGCGCTCATTCTACTTTATTATATAAGCAAAGGTGACAAATGTTTAACTCCACTCTTGTCTTATTTCTTGATCCTCTGGTGACGGAAGTCTATTTGGGAAATTAAAAGAAAAGCCGTAAATAATGAGAAACAATAAAAGTGATTTTCAGATAAGACCTGCAGCAAAACCTTTTGTTTTTAAAGCCTGCTGACATTTGGTGGCTAATTGTTTTTGGGGGTTCTGAGTTTTATTTGCATAATGAGGGCAGAGAAATGTGGCTGATCACATGGAGGTGATTGTGTACGGGTGATTATGGCTTTGAGAACACGGTCTTGTTTGTTTTCTTGTTCTCAGTCCCCATTTATTAAGAGATGCTTCATACCCGTCATGCAGAGATGGGAATTCATAAGTTGTTAGAAAAATGTGAAGCCTTAATGTACAATCAAATAAGATTTACTTAAAATATAAAGAACATATTAGTAAAAGGTTTGAACCAGTAACGTACGATTAATTTAAGCGGCTATTAAGTTAGTATCAAGTGTTTAGACCTGCTGCCATCTATATATAGTGATATTGTTGGAGGATTTGGGGGTCACAATGGAGGTGATTGTGTACGGGTGATGATATAACAAGAAAACAAACAACAAGACCGTGTTCTCAAAGCTCAGTCCCCATTTGTTAAGAGATGCTTCATACCCGTCATGTAGAGATGGGAATTCATACGTTGTTTGAAATATTTGAAGCCCAAATGTACAATCAAATAAGATTTACTTAAAATGGTAAGAACATATGAGTAAAAAGTGTGAACCAGTAACGTACGATTAATTTAAGCGGCTATTAAGTTAGTATCTAATGTTTAGGCCTGCTGCCATCTATATATAGTGATCTTGTTGGAGGATTTGGGGGTCACAATGGAGGTGATTGTGTACGGGTGATTATGGCTTTGAGAACACGGTCTTGTTTGTTTTCTTGTTCTCAGTCCCCATTTATTAAGAGATGCTTCATACCCGTCATGCAGAGATGGGAATTCATAAGTTGTTTGAAAAATGTGAGCCTTAATGTACAATCAAATAAGATTTACTTAAAATATTAAGAACATATGAGTAAAAGGTTTGAACCAGTAACGTAATATTAATTTAAGCGGCTATTAAGTTAGTATCAAGTGTTTAGACCTGCTGCCATCTATATATAGTGATATTGTTGGAGGATTTGGGGATTTTAAAGTAAACAGTTTTTTGAAGGTGTTAGGTTCCAAATCAGCGGCACGGTGGCTTAGTGGTTGGCACATTCGCCTCTCAGCGCTAGGGATTCCCGGTTTGAATCCCCATCTGGGTGGAGTTTCCATGTTCTCCCTGTGTCCGTGTGGGTTTCCTCCGGGTTCTCCGGTTTCCTCCCACAGTCCAAAAACATGGATCAAGTCAATTGAGTTCTCAAAATTGCCCCATATAGAGTGTGGATTGGCGCCCTGTCCTGGGTGTATCTGCCCAGCGCCCGAAACGTTCTCCCCTGGATAGGCATGGGGAACCCCCCCGCGACCCTAATATAGGATAAAAGCGGAAGATGATAGATGGATGAAAAAGGTTCCAAATCCCGAGCCGACCAAACAGCTGCGGTCCCGATGCCAAATCAAAAGCTGACCCTGTTGTCAGCTATCAGTCAGGAAACACGCTGACTGCAAATGATGCTTCTGATCCTGTTGCCGGAGCCCCGTGTGCCGAAGTGCAAACGTTTGGGAAGAAAAGACAAGCACGCGAGTGCTGATCATCAATGCTGTGATTTATTATGATTCACAGCTAGATTATATTGGTAGATGGAAACGGATAAAACACAAAACAAAGGCATTCTTTCCACAGACTGCTAACCCGGTGCATGTGAAAGAACCACAGTTAGTTAATACAACCCATGTCCCAACCGTGTGAAGCTTGAGCCTAATCATTTTCATATCATCGTAGTATGATATGTAGGGGTGAGCTGCAATATTCGCTGATTCGACGATTCGATTCGGAGAACCGTAGTCGACTATGAACCTCATAGTCGAATGTACCATTTTGACCACATGGGGGTGCCCATGGCTGCTGCTAAGCATTAGACATGAAATGTCTTTGTTTTCGTTATATATATATATATATATATATATATATATATATATAGCCTTTTGTCAAATAAAACTCATTGATCTGAGTTTTAGGTTTTTCCTTTGAAGTGGAAAAAAGTCCAGAACGGGGATCCCATTTACGGTGCTCTAGAAAAACAAGTAAAATATTTTAAATATATACTTTTTAAAAACCACGCTTATCGCGCCATATTATGGTGAAATTTTAACTGATTCGACTATCAGTCCTTAGTTGAAGACACCCCTAATGATATGTAATACTATGTATACTGTGTGTTTGGGTGTAACTAAAACCAGGTTTTCTTCATGCTGTTTGCTGCAATGTGTTTAATAAAAGAGCAATTCTAACAGATTCCACAATACTAGCCTGATGGGTGTTAACAGCCTAAAAAAAAGATTACCATATTTTCCGGACTATAAGGCGCACCTAAAAGCCTAAAATTTTCCCAGAAATCGGACGTGCGCCTTATAATCCGGTGCGCCTTATACGTGTACTGAGTTCCAAATTCTAAAAAAGTATTGTTGTGCGACCAGGTGGTTTTTTTCCACACATCACCGTCACTGCTGAAAAAGCCGAGTGAAGAAAATTAATTGGGAGCTCGCCGTCATTCCGGGAGGATTAAATAAAGAACTCCGACCGCTGGACATTGGCGTAAACGGGACGTTTAAAGTAAAGTTGCGGGCGGCGTGGGAGCGATGGACGATAGACGGCGAACACACGTTTACTAAAACTCAGGAGGCGGCGGCGGGGCGAGTTACGCCACCGTCTGTGAATGGATTGTGGATGCCTGGGCTGAGGGTTCTGCTGTGACCGTCGTCCGAGCTTTCACGAAAGCCGGCATCGTCGCCGAACAGCCGCCTGGCGACGAGACAGACTCAGACATTGATGAGAGGGAACACCGGAGTGCTCGATAGTGACAGCTTTTTAATTCAGACACAGAAGACGAGGACTTTGATGGATTTGTGGGAGAAGAGTGATTAAAATAATGTGTGTTTTGTCAAGTAGTAGAATAAACTTCAATTATAAATCAGCGTTTTACATCCTTTACTTTTCTTGTAGATCGTATGTTTTAGCGAATTCCTTATAATACGCTGCCGTACAGAATAAGTACCGTACAGAAATAGTCTGTAATTCAGACTGCGCCTTATAGTACGGTGCGCCTTATGGTCTGGAAAATGCGGTAACCCTGGTAGCTCTCGATGACCTGTCCAATGGAAAAGTAGATCTCGGGCCAGAAAAGTGTGGGCACCCATGACTTAGCACAACTGACCACTGTGTTGTTGTTTGCAGCTTGATAATGTGTATTCTTTAAATGAGTTACTAATTTTGGGGCAAATCTGGTATTATATTATTTGCCTAAAAGGAAATTGGTCATTGGTCAGCAAGCGCTACAAAAACCATCAGCTGTCATGGAAGTGGGATGCTTAATGGGTAGGTAGGTGGGTAGGGGGACAGGTAAATAGATAGTTGTATATGTAGATGGAAGATGGGGTAAGTAGATGGGCAAATAACTGATAAGACGAGAGCCTCTTGGGATTTTACAGAGGCATGTTGGCATCAAGTTGATGTCTCTTTCTGCACCGCCCGTCATTTATGTAGCCGGATGGCACCAGGCCAATTTTGTTCTGCCAGCTGCAGCTCGTTCATGTGTGTGTAACCTGTCAGCCGGCAGTCCAGCTGTCTCTTCATGGTGTTGGTGCGAAGCATGAAGGGCAGTATGGATTGTTAATCATATCAAAGTAAAATTGGCAATAATTCCAATACCAATGCAAATCAGAATAATCAGAACCCCGTTAAAATCTGCAGTTAAACAAAAGATGATGAAGACATGAAATTTAAAATGAGTTTATATATTTAAAGTAAGTCATTTGTTTGGGGGGGGGGGGGGCAAATCTGGTAGGAAATGCATGATGTGACATTTTATATGCTGTGTGTGTGTGTGTGTATATTTATAATAATAATAATATGTTTTATTTATATAGCGCTTTTAGGGACCTCAAAGACGCTTTACAAAAACAAATAAAGCAGTACATCATTAAAACACACAAGACATATTAAACATTAACGCGGTTATACAATAAGAAAAGCAAAATTATAAAGCAGAAACCGAAATAAAATATTAAATTAAATTAAAAGATATAATTTATATATAAAAATATATATAAAATATAATTTATATATATATATATTTTTCTCTCTACACTTGTATACATACATTCATCCATCCATTATGTTCCGCTTTATCCTCTATTAGGGTCACGGGGGGGGGTTCTCCATCCATGCCCATCCAGGGGACAACGTCTCAGGACAGGGCGCAAATCCATCGCTGGGCACACTCACTCACACACACACTCTAAATGGGGCAATTTGGAGAATTCAATTGACTTTTATCCATGTTTTTGGACTGGGAGGAAACCGGAGAACCCGGAGGAAACCCACACGGACACGGGGAGAACATGGAAACTCCACCCAGATTGGGATTCGAACCGGGAATCCCTAGTGCTGAGAGGAGAACATGCCAACCACTAAGCCACCTTGCCGCCCTATATACATACATACACAAATTATTAATTGTTTATATAACTGTTTTAGTTTATGGTTATAGAAGATAATTAAAAAATGTGTGATGTGTCGTTAAATCGTTATGTTTACGTTTCGTTAGTTAAGTAGGGATTGGCCCCGCTCCTCGGCCCTGTGTGTCCATCACATATTGCCGAACAGAAACACTCGATGTTTTTTTTTTTTGTTTTTTTTTCCGCACCGAACTAAGCCAGTTTCGGTTCTCCTTTAATCGCTCTGCAATTAATCACCCTGCTGAAGAACATGGCGCTTTTATGTATCAAAGTTTAGTGTTGAGATTTATGACTCTTAGATATTCTCAGCATTTCCTCAGGGATACTCTGATGCATGACTGCGAGAACACAGCGAATGCTGTCAGATGTTTCAGCTGTCTCTTTAAATGAAAGCGGATTAGCATAAAATTAGCTTTGCTCTGAGCAGTAAATATGAGCCGTGCGGACGTACTGTACGATCTGTGCTCTAACCCCACATTAAAAAATCTAAATGCCTTATTAATTTCCTGATGCCACTTTAAAGGGTCTTTCCATTCTTGTCTCTCCATATTTGCACTGACTTTCCCTGCCCTGTAGCCGACTGCTTTATACGAGAGAGACGCTGTGTTCATGTATCCTACTATGAAGGCAGTGTTTGGTGGATGACACCGAATTAATGTTTACAATTTAATAGATCTTAAGATTTCAGTTTGTTTTGCGTTTTTAATGGGAATTTCTTCTAGGTGGCAAGTCCTTTGTCATCCATTAGATGGCATCAGAGGGTCGGTGGACTTGCCTCTGTTCCTCTGAAGCCATCTGTCTGAGTTCAGGGCATGCATCACATGTTTATATCACGACTGTGTTAAATTCTGCTTTAGTATTTGGTGTGGTAGCTCAGTGGTTGGAGGATGAGGCTGAAGGTTCACATTTTAAATCTCATCTTATGTTTCATAAAAAACGGTCAGAAGTCGGCGGTTTCGTTCCAAAATACCGTATTTTCCGGACCATAAGGCGCACCGTATTATAAGGCGCAGTCTGAATTGTGGGGTCTATTTCTGTATTTGAGCCACGTATAAGGCGCCCCGTACTATAAGGCGCAGTCTGAATTACGGACTGTATTCTGTACGGTACTTATTCTGTACGGCAGCGTATTAGGCACTCGCTAAAACATATGATCTACAAGAAAAGTAAAGGATGCAAAACGCTGATTTAGAATTGAAGTTTATTCTACTACTTGACAAAACACACATTATTTTAATCACTCTTCTCCCACAAATCCATCAAAGTCCTCGTCTTCTGTGTCTGAATTAAAAAGCTGTTTCACTATCGAGCACTCCGGGTTCCCTCTCATCGATGTCCGAGTCCGTCCCGTCTCCAGGCGGCTGTTCAGCGACGATGCCGGCTTTCGCGAAAGCTCGGACGACGGTTACAGCAGAACCCTCAGCCCAGGCATCCACAACCCATTCACAGACGGTGGTGTAACTCGCCCCGCCGCCGCCTCCCGAGTTTTAGTAAACGTGTGTTCGCCGTCTATCATCCGTCGCTCCCACGCTGCCCGCAACTTTACTTTAAACGCCCCGTTTACGCCAATGTCCAGCGGTCGGAGTTCTTTATTTAATCCTCCCGGAATGACGGCGAGCTCCCAATTCATTTTCTTCACTCGGCTTTTCACACTTTTTTGATGTGTGGAAAAAACCACCCGGTCGCACAACAATACTTTTATAGATTTTGGAACTCAGTACACGTCTAATTGTAGTGTAGTGTTAACTGACCGGGCAGGGCGGGGGGGTGGGGGAATCACCAAATATAACTAAATACCAAAATATGTTTCCTCTGTGCACAACAGAACTAACATCTTTCTCCACTCACTGGGCGCAGTAGCTCAGTGGTTAGGGTGTTGGGCTATCAATCTGAAGGTTGGGGGTTCAAATCCCAGGTCCACTGAAGTTACCAATGTGGATTCCTGAGCAAGACCCTTAACCCTCATTGCTCCAGGGATGTTGTGATGAACCCTGTGCTCACCTTGTAAGTCGTTTTGGATAAAAGCGTCTGCTAAAAAATGACCAAAAATGACCACTAGTGTTCCTGCTCGCATTATATAGACGTGGTGGGATGTCTAAAGCTGCTTCTTGGTTGTTGTACAGAGTATGTAAAGCTCCACAGGGTCTTAAAGAATAAGTGTGTCAAATGTATTTGACATTACATTTGGTCATTTATTGGACGCTTTTATCCAAAGCGACTTACAAGGTGAGCACAGGGTTCATCACAACATCCCTGGAGCAATGAGGGTTAAGGGTCTTGCTCAAGAACCCACATTGGTGTGGGTTTTTGAGCACAAGGGAACCTGACAAGGCGGTCCTGCAGGACGCCCCCTAATGGACTCACATATAGTTTTCCAGTTGTTAGTTTTTCCATTTGTTAAATATCTGTACATTAGTGTCCTACATTGTTGTTGCTGCCCGGCCGCTCAAGGAGGATGAGTCCCTCACTAAGTCTTGGTCCTCCCAAGGTTTCTTCCTTAAATAACAACATAAAAGGGAGTTTTTTCTTGCCACTGTCTCTTCGGCTTGCTCTTTGGGGGTTTAAAGGCTTTTTATTCTGTAAAGCTGCTTTGTGACAATGTACTGTTGTAAAAAGCGCTCTATAAATAAATTACTTGAGCTTGAAATAACTTCATTGGTAACTTAAGTGGACCTGGGATTTGAACCCCCAACCTTCAGATTGATAGCCCAACGCCCTAACCACTGAGCTACCGTGCCCATAAAATAGAGTATCATTAATAAAAACCACTGTACTGATTATATTTTATCAACATGAAACTGTATCTTCATACGGTTCATGGAGTAGAAGCTCCAATGAGTTCTGATTTGTCTTGCTTTATCGAAGATCCTTTATTTTATAATACTCTATTGTAGGGGTGAGCTGCAATATTCGCTGATTCGACAATTCGATTCGGAGAACCGTAGTCGACTATGAACCTCATAGTCGAATGTACCATTTTGACCACATGGGGGCGCCCATGGCTGCTGCTAAGCATTAGTTTTTACATGAAATGTCTTTGTTTCGTTATATATATATATATATATATATATATATAATATATATATATATATATATATATATATATATATATATATATATATATATTTTTATAGCCTTTTGTCAAATAAAATCAACCTAATTTCTAGAAAAAAAATAAAATAAAAACAAAAAAAAGGTTTTCTTTTGTTAGAAAAACAAGTGAAATATAAAAAAAAATCTTTTTTAAAAACCACGCTTATAGCGCCATCTTGTGGTGAAACTTTAACTAATCCGACTATCAGTCGACTATAGGGAAAATCTGACGAATCAGATTCGACTATGAAAATCCTTAGTTGAAGACACCCCTACTCTATTGTTAACTTGGTGTATATGGCGATTATTAGAATCTGCTATACACATACGTTAAAACTACTATTCAAAGGATTGTTACGGTAAACCTCCTGGGATTAGTTTCTCATGAGCGCGGTTTGATGGGGATCCGTATGTGTTTGCTTTTAGGATTTTATCAATATCATTCTGTGCACTGTATCTGAGGAGCACACTAACAATCAGTTGTTCTTTGTTGTGTAAGCAGTGAAGAAGCATTTCTAAACAGTAGTGAGTGGGATTCGAGTCTGTGTGTGTGTGTGTGTGTGTGTGTGAATGGTGAATGAATAACACATGAGACTGCAGTATTTACTTTCAGTTTTAATGAAGGTATCGTGCCGTTTCATTGCCTCTGGCACATTCTAGGAAGCAATAACTGTGATCAAACATCAATAAGCGAACATCTGTGGATGGAACCTGGACTAAGTGCTCGAAACATTTTACATTCACTAATCCTTGTGCTTTAGTTAAAGTGCGCGGTTTCATCGGGGGCCGAATTCCGACACGGATTTGTACCTTCGTCTTGTTATTATACATATACATGAATCTAAAGTCTAATATTTATTTAAGGGCGGCACGGTGGTTTAGTGGTTAGCACGTTCGCCTCTCAGCTCTAGGGATTCCCGGTTCGAATCCCAATCTGGGTGGAGTTTCCATGTTCTCCCCGTGTCCACGTGGGTTTCCTTCGGGTTTCTTGGTTTCCTCCCACTGTCCAAAAAACATGGATCAAGTCAATTGAGTTCTCCAAATTGCCCCATATAGAATGTGTTTGTGTGAGTGAGTGTGTGCCCAGTGATAGATTGGCGCCCTGTCCTGGGTGTATCTGCCCAGCACCCGAAACGTTCTCCCCTGGATGGGCCTGGGGAACCCCCCCCTGCGACCCTAATATAGGATAAAGCGGAAGATAATGAATGGATGGCTTAGTGGTTAGCACGTTCTTCTCTCAGAGCTAAGGATTCCCGGTTCGAATCCCAATCTGCGTGGAGTTTCCATGTTCTCCCCATGTTCTGTCCGTGTGGGTTTCCTCCGGGTTCTCCGGTTTCCTCCCATAGTCCAAAAACATGGATCAAGTCAATTGAATTCTCCAAATTGCCCCATATAGAGTGTGTATATGTGAGTGAGAGTGTGCCCAGCGATAGATTGGCACCCTGTTCTGGGTGTCCTGCCCAGCACCCGAAACGTTCTCCCCTGGATGGGCATGGAGTACCCTCCCGCAACCATTGTAGAGGATAAAGTGGAAGATAATGGATGGATGGCTTAGTGTTTAGTACGTTCTTCTCTCAGAGGATTTCCGGTTGGAATCCCAATCTGCGTGGAGTTTGCATGTGTGTCCCCGTGTTCTGTCCGCGTGGGTTTCCTCCGGTTTCCTCCCATAGTCCAAAAACATGGATCAAGTCAATTGAATTCTCCAAATTGCCCCATATAGAGTGTGTCTGTGTGAGTGAGTGTGTGCCCAGCAATAGATTGGCGCCCTGTCCTGGGTGTATCTGCCCAGCGCCCGAAACGTTCTCCCCTGGATGGGCATGGGGAACCCCCCCCCCCCCCCCCCCCCCCCCCCCCCCCCCCCACCCCCCCCCCCCCCCCCCCCACCGCGACCCTAATAGAGGATAAAGCGGAAGATAATGGATGGATATTTATTTATTTATTTACTTATTTATTATATATATATTTTTTCTTGGCTTGTCCACACTTGTTAGCTGTGGGTCTGAGAGCATCATCAGCTATGATCTGCTGCTTCCTTGGTGCAGAGAGCTGCCCACAACCGCCCCGTGGTTTTCCCTTTGCCTTTGTGGAATGTGACCGGAATGAGGATTCACTACGGCCGAGGTCGAACATCCCTATCTTTGTTAACTCGGACCTTTCTGACATCGTATAACTCCTTATGCACTCGTCGGTTGTAAGTTAATAACATTATTAATTCATTTCGTGGAGAGTTGTCTTGTCCATGTTTAATCAGGACACACTCTCGAACCAAGCCGGAGTCATCTGAGGTCTGTCTCGTGGAGATATTGCCTTCCTTTCCATAATTGATGCTTTAGCTATAATTATGATAAGCATGTAATTTTCTGGTTGATGATTGTTCATTAGATTTCTGAGCAGCTGAGGGTAACAGTTTTCAACCACAACTTGCAATAATTTCCTTTCCTGTAATTGCTTAAAACCTCTTTAAGCACAGCACTAATCTTTCAGCTGCGTGAAGCAGTCATGTATATTCCAACTACCTCAGTGCACTTCTGATGGCACAGATGTAGGATGATGCTGTTCTAGAATCACGTGGCTGCTTTTAATTAAGAGCTTTTTCCCGAGCTCTCTCTCATGCGTGTGCTGCGTATCGCTCCATGCCGGTTTTTTGACTTCGTATGGCCTGTCGGCGGGTGTTTATCTTTCAGTGAACACTGCTTTTTGACATGCCATGTGAGGTGCGTGCCTGGCCTCTTTCCTATCTTGTCTGTTCAGCTCATTTCAGACATGCTGCACCAACTCCATGTCCAGGTCCAGCACTCACACATGCCAGGTTCTGTTTGTCCCTCCAGCGGATTCCAGTCACACCTCCTTTTTTTTTTTTTTTTTTTTTTTATTTATTCTTTGACTTTGTTTCACTATTTATTGGTCAGTCATCGTACTTTTGACGGCTTTATTTATAAATAATGGTTTCAGTATGTGGAGATTTTGGACATACCCCCTTCTTGCTCTATTTCCTCCACTTACCATATAGATAGACTTTGTAGTTTTTACAATTCCAGACTGTAGTCCATCTGTTCTTTGTTTTTGTTAGTCCCCTGTTGGTTCTCTGTTCTCTGTTGGTCAAGAGCATCACAGAACGGGTATCATTTGGGTGGTGGATTGTTTGTCAGTTCTGCAGTGACACTGATGTTGTGATGGGGTGTTTTAGTGCAGCAGTGCTGCTGGAGTTTCATTTCTCCACCTCAGTGACACTGCTGGGATAGGAATAATTCACCCTCCAAATAACCCCTGCTCTCTGGTGCTACTATTGGGGTCCTGACCTCAGTAACACTGCTGGCTTTCTTTATCAATCCAAAAAATGCCATCTAGTGGCCAAACTACAGAACACAATTTATAAACAACAGTTCCAACAGGTTTAGTGCTCATCAGGAATCTGCTCGCTGTTTATATTAATCTTTATTTCCATTTATGGTATCCATCCATTTTGATTAGTTTGTTCTTTAAAGCAAAGAACATCAGGGATCACACTACCATCCATCCATTATCTTCCACTTTATCCTCTACTAGGGTCGTGGGGGGGTTCCTCATGCCCATCTAGGAGAGAACGTTTCGGGCGCTGGGCAGGAAACCCAGAACAGGGCGCCAATCCATCGCTGGGCACACTCTCACTTACATATACACACTCTATATGGGGCAATTTGGAGAATTCAGTTGACTTGATCCATGTTTTTGGACTGTGGGAGGAAACTGGAGAACCCGGAGGAAACCCACGCGGACACGGGGAGAACATGGAAACTCCACCCAGATTGGGATTCGAACCAGGAACCCCTAGTGCTGAGAGGAGAACATGCTAACCACTAAGCCACCGTGCCGCCCGCCCATTTATGGAGTCTGATTTTTAAATAATGTAATGTATATCATGCGTTGATATGAATGTGAGGTTCCCAGAGGTGTGTGTTATTGTCCATAATGTCACGATTGGACGATCCGATTTAATAACCGGAATTACACATCCTTTCAGTCTGCGAGTGTTTCTTTACTCCAGTAATATTAAAACTTATCGTAATTAAATGTACCTCACTGACCCTTAAGAGAGCAACATTTTAAATCATGAAACCCATGAATGAACTCAACATCACTGGAGAAGATACTGGAAAATGATAAACACTTACTAAAACCCCATGCCTTTCTCAAAACTAAACACTAAATAGCCAAAATTGCGCCGACGTGGCAATAAATACAAACAAATAGTTTAATAATAGTCTCAATTTTTTTTAATTGTAGTGTTTTTATAATGGGCTGTCAAAATGAAAGAACAGGGGCTTTTATCCAGACCATGTTGTATTTTGGGTATTATTATTGGTTTGTTTTTTTTAGATATTCTACATTAAGGCAATTATGTGAAACCAAGCGCAAGAATGAATGACAAAACAAATATGGAGTAAAAAAATCAAGGGATAAGAGATGAGAAATTTCATGTCATCCTAGATAATTAAAGTCATTTTTTAGAGAAAAGCAATGCTGGCTGGCTTTCAGCTGCAGGACCACCCACTACAAACTGGACACATACCCTATTAAAGACCTATGCATCCATAGATAAGGTCAGTGCCTCCCATTTACAACATCAACGTAGCCCTCTAGCCCATATATTAGCCCTCTATTGATTCCCTGAGCCTGGTTGCAGCCCATGTGGGCTGTATTTCCCTTTACCTCAGTCAGTGAAACACCTCAGGCTATGAGTACAAATGGGTTTTTAATTTCTCCATCCTAACTCTAACCAGCCCCCCCCCCCCCCGTCTCACCACTCTTCCCGCTGTTGATGCCTTTCAAATGTGGTCTTGCTGCTGCCCCCATTTTAGCTCCCATCTCTCCACATTAAGCTGCCCGCTCAGCGTTTTATTCTGTTTTGACGTCTCTCCGGTTGCATTGTTAGGACACGGGGGCGACAGCCGAGCTGAAAGTTAATAAAGGTTTACAGACTCAGTCTTGCACATGTTTGTATGTTGTCAGGTTTGATAAAGAAGGTCATGCCCTAGACGGCCAGTCCATGACAGAAATGCGAGGAGCAGGTGGGGCTGGTCCTACGAACTGGAAGACCCTGGCAGATGTCAAAAACGAGCACCTAGGGCATGGAGACAAGGTAAGTGTATTAAATTGGATACAAGTTTTTACAAGCTAAGAAATTTTGGAGTGCAGGTTGTGTGTTTTTTTTTCATTATTTTTTTCATTATTCATGTTACAAATATTGAAAGTAGTACCAAATATTTAACAGACTTCAAAAAATATTTTTTTACCCCATTTTTATCCCCAAGACAATACACTCATAAAAAACATACACCCTTACATAAATGTAAGATACTTATAAAAAATTAAGTAAATAAATAGATAAACAAATAATAATAATAATAATAAGAAGAAGAAGAAAATAACTAAATAAAATATAAAAAAAAAATTTTTATTAATTAATTAAAATAAATAAAAAATAATAATAAATGAAGGGGGGGAGGGGGGAGGTAAGACGAAAGAAGGGAGGGAACTAGTCAGCAGGCATAGATTGAAGGGCTTCAAAATAAGAAAGAAATGGTTTCCATTTACAGTAAAATTGATCAGAATCCCCCTTTAGAGTAAATCTGATTTTTTCCATCCTCAAAAAATGTAAAATATCAGTGAGCCACTCAGACGTTGGAGGGGGACTGGGGGCCTTCCACAGTTGAAGAATGCACCGTCTGGCTAAGACAGACGTAAAGGCTAAAATCTCACATTGTAATTTGGTAAAAGAGGGAAACACTGAAGAGAAAATTGCAATATATGGGTCAATGTTAATGTTAACAGTTAAGATGGGAATAAAACCTCATGGAATCTGAGGTACTGCCGTTTTTTCAATTTATATTTTTTATTTTTTTGTCCATGCATGTTATTCCCTCGTTATCCTCCGCATATGTAAAAATGTTATTCAACACACCCATGCACCATGTATCCATGAGGACTATGTAATACGCCCACGTTATCCTAAAGGGCTCTACTGTACCGCTAATCACTTCATACTATGTGAATAAATATCTATATTTACAACCGATTTGTAGTTTTGCGTGGAGCTGGGGCGTTTAAGAAGTTCTCGTAGGCGGAATTAATAGTGTATCATGAGCATTGTCCTGTTTTAAATGCAGACAACGGCAGGTAGAACTGTTAACTGCAAAATAAAAGTGGATTGTTTATAGTCAAATTCAGCCATTCAGCTATTATCTTCTGCTTCATCCTATATCAGGGTCGTGGTTGGTTTCCCCATGCCCATCCAGGGGAGAACGTCTCACGCGCTGGGCAGATACACCCAGGACAGGGCGGCAATCTACCCCTGGGCACACACTCACACAGACACACTCTATATGGGGCAATTTGGAGAATTCAATTGACTTGATCCATGTTTTTGGACTGTGGGAGGAAACCGGAGAACCCGGAGGAAACCCACGCAGACACGGGGAGAACATGGAAACTCCACCCAGATTGGGATTCGAACCGGGTATCCCTAGTGCTGAGAGGAGAACATGCTAACCACTAAGCCGTCCTTATAGTCAAATTATATTGCATAAAGAAATTTTAAAACTGTTTTTGCTGGAGGATCTTTAGGGAATATTATACCCTGCACAAGGTTATACCCTGTTCTCCCCATGTCCGTGTGGGTTTCCTCCGGGTTCTCCGGTTTCCTCCCACAGTCCAAAAACATGGATCAAGGTCAATTGAATTCTCCAAATTGCCCCATATAGAGTGTGTCTGTGTGAGTGAGTGTGTGCCTAGCGATAGATTGGCGCCCTGTCCTCGGTGTATCCACCCAGTGCCTGAAACGTTCTCCCCTGGATGGGCATGAGGAACCTCCCTGCAACCCTAGTAGAGTGCATTTGTGCGGAGAATGCAGATACACAGTCTACACTATATTGTGGTTTCTTAATTCACAGTAAAATGGTTCGTGTAGCTGTACCGCTCAAATAGCAATCGGCCGAAGTCAGAGCGTCACCCAGCTCTTAATAGAAACTCCAAGTGACGTGCTGTTTGTGTTTTTTTTTTTTTTATTTATTTATTTTTTTTTTCTCCCCCTTTTCTTTCTTTCTTTTTATTCCCATCATCACTATCGCAAACCCCGATTGATGACTCGTCGAAAAATCACTAAAATAAAGCACTTGGAATAATTTAGTGCTTAAATTCTCTCTAAAAGATAATGTACAACGTCTGAGAGGTACATTAGTCTGTTTCCAGGCTCGAGTGTTTAGTAATTTATGCAGGTTTGTGTTTAGTCATTTGAGGTGGCGTTAGTACTTTATCTGTTTTGTATTTATTTGCGCTGGACGGCTTTACTGTAAGAGATTTAGAGCTTGATCTAGTCCTTCTTATGAATTACATGCTTGGGCTTCTCCCACCTGGCTGTGCTTAGCCATAGACTTGTGCATCACTCACCTTTATGGCTGGGGCTGACTGAGTACATTAGTTGGATTTGATCATTAAGAGATTATGGTTCAGTTAATGTGTCCAATAAATCTGCCATTGGATGGGATGGAGTCTCTGCATCATGATGCTGGGTCAGGATGATGTTTCAGAATAAGCTGTACACACGTGTAGTTATGTTTTCTAGAAAATGCATAGCATTTGTATGACCATTATAGGAAGAGTGTCAGTCGGTGCACATGACTGATTTATATGCAGTATGCATTGTTATCCAGTAGGGGGGGGGGAAATTTGGGCGTATAGCCAACGTGGTTTATTAAATGTGTATTTAAAAAATTTTTAATGTAAGTGCATGAAGAAAATAAATGTTCCCCATTTGAGGTGAGCTGCAATATTCGCTGATTCGACGATTCGATTCGGAGAACCGTAGTCGACTATGAACCTCATAGTCGAATGTACCATTTTGACCACATGGGGGTGCCCATGGCTGCTGCTAAGCATTAGTTTTTACATGAAATGTCTTTGTTTTCGTTATATATATAGCCTTTTGTCAAATGAAATCATCCTAATTTCTTGAAAAAAAAAGAAAAGAAAAACAAAAAAAAAGGTTTTCTTTTGTTAGAAAAACAAGTAAAATATTTTTAAAAATCTTTTTTATAAACCACGCTTATAGCGCCATCTTGTGGTGAATTTTTAACTGATTCGACTATCAGTCGACTATAGGGAAAATCTGACGAATCAGATTCGACTATGAAAATCCTTAGTTGAAGACACTCCTAGTTCCCCATGCTTATCCAGGGGTTCGTCCTAACCACAGCGCCACCGTGCTGCCTGTAAAAATAAAATAAATATAAATAAATACATCCATTCATTCATTATCCTCCGCTTTATCCTCTACTAGGGTTATGGGGGGGTGGGTTCCCCATGCCCATCCAGGGGAAACGTTTCGGGCGCTGGGCAGATACACCCATGACAGGGTGCCAATTTATCGCTGGACACACACTCTCACGCACACACTCTATATGGGGCAATTTGGAGACTTCAATTGACCTTGATTTATACTTTTGGACTGTGGGAGGAAAACGGAGAACTCACGTGGACACGGGGAGAACTTGGAAACTCCACCCAGATGGGGATTCGAACTTGGAATCCCTAGTGCTGAGAGGAGAACATGCTTACCACTGCTGCCCTATAAACAAATCAGTAAAACATTTTTCTTTTAATTCTGAATGTAAACAAATATAACGCATCTTAATTTATTACCGCTTTTTACGCCGTTTAATTGAGTAAGATTCGCTAAAAGTAGCTGATGTGACCCAAATGGCTTTCCATAAGCACGTGAGAGTGTTAAACGGGGAAAAAAATGCCGACTCCAATGTTTTATTAATTAATTAATTTATTTATTTATCTTATTATTATTATATATTTTTTTCCTAACTGTAATTAAGCTTAGAAGCTCTGAAATTAAGCTTAATCAAGAATTAATCTTACAAGCTGTGGAAAAAAAAACAAAAAAACGTTAAAACTAAAAACAGTTTATGGCCTCATTAAATACGTCTTTTCACTTATTCAAACCACCAAGCTGGATTTTATTTTTAGCCATTTTTTAGACGAATACTTTCGGTTCCTGATCATTTGGTGCATCTCTAATATCCAGTAATTTTTAAATACCACTGTCAGGAAGTCCATTAGTGCCTCTGTGTAATGGTACATGCATAGTTCCATTTGTCAGTTATGTGTAGGTGCACATCCATCCTCGTTGTTAAAGCTTTTGTTCTAGTGTGACTGGGGATCTGTTCATAAGGTTTTGGGCAAATCCTACTTTTTTTTATGGTAGAAAGGGAAAAAGCTTGGATTTCAGAACATTGAGACGTCAACTGTGCAGCTCTTTTATTCAACAATAACGCCTTATTATCTCGAGGAAATACACTCGACCGAATTTATATCATTCATTCATTCATTATCTCCCGCTTTATCCTCTATTAGGGTTGCGGTGGGGTTCCCCATGCCCATCCAGGGGAGAACGTCTCGGGCGCTGGGCAGGGCGCCAATCTATCGCTGGGCACACACTCACTCACACATACACACTCTATATGGGGCAATTTGGAGAACTCAATTGACATGATCCATGTTTTTGGACTGTGGGAGGAAACCGGAGAACCCGGAGGAAACCCACGCGGACACGGGGAGAACATGGAAACTCCACCCAGATGGGGATTCGAACCAGGAATCCCTAGTGCTGAGAGGAGAACATGCTAAACCACCAAACCACCATGCTGCAATTTATATCATACACCTATAATTTATTATTATAGTGGATTTATTCACATCCTCTCAGTGTCTTATTTTAAAACTTATAATTTATGGAAGGATGTTTATTGCCTTTTTTTATTCATTTATCCCCCCCCCCCTCCACAAGTCACAATTCAGTGGAGCCTTAGAAGTTACTACAGCCTTTTCAGCCTGGGGCTTGTGATTTTCAGCAATTGGTCACTGCTTGGGGTGGGTGTGTGTTTTATTTTATTTTATTTTTTTATTTATTTTATTAAATTTTTTTTTTATTATTATTATTATTATTTATATATTTTTTTTTTATTAAATTAAATTCCAAAATTAAACCCCACATCACCCAACTATAAGTTTCCCCTGTGCACAATATCAGTAACCACTCTTAGTTGTTGTAAAGAGAAAATAAACCTCCTCAGGCTTCTAAAAAGTTTGTCAAATATTGTTGCAGTAATCAAAGCAACAGGGGGGATTTGTATACACACAGACTTTCACCCTTATATATAAGATTATACCTTATTATCTTAAAGAAATATCCATCCATCCATTATCTTCCGCTTTGTCCTCTATTAGTTTCGCGGGGGGGTTCCCCATACCCATCCAGGGGAGAACGTTTCGGGCGTTGGGCAGATACACCCAGGACAGGACGCCAATCTATCTCTGGGCACACTCTCACTCACACAGACACACACTATATGGGGCAATTTGGAGAACTCAATTGACTTGTTCCATGTTTTTGGACTGTGGGAGGAAACCGGAGAACCCGGATGTAACCCACACGGACACGGGGAGAACATGGAAACTCCCCCCAGATTGGGATTCGAACCGGGAATCCCTAGAGCTGAGAGGAGAACATGCTAACCACTAAGCCACCGTGCCGCCCTCTTAAAGAAATATACTTAAGAGACAGGTTATGTGGACTGGTAAAAATACGCCACATGGTTTTGTTTCGTCCGATTGATTTATTCATGTCCTTTCAGTGTCTTTTAATAAAGCACATTATTTATGGAAGGCTGTTTATTGCTTTTTTTTTTTGTTTGTCTTCCCCTCAGCAAGTCGCAATGCGGTGTTACCTTAGTGGTCATTGTATAGGAAGGACACGTCCTAAAGAGTTATGTCCCACAATAGCCACGGCGTTTATGGTCGGTGTCCTGACCTCTTGTGTAAGTCGTATCAGCTCCAGACACCTACTGGTTGCTCTGGATATTGTCACACAAGCCTATAAAATTTTAATATCAATTGTTTTTGCGGATCAGGCGCTAGATAATGCATTAAAAGTGTGCTCCGTCTCATTACGGCAGTGTCTTTGTTAGGATGATGGTCTCCGTTTTGATGCCTTTATGCTGTGAGTGCAAAGAGCCGAACATAAGAGGATGTTTTTTTTATTCTGAAGGATGATAGATGGGAATGTGAAGGCAGAAAAAAAAAGGATGCCCAAAGATGTGAGAGAATAGAGAATCGTCAGGTGCAGAACAGAAAGGATTATTTTTAAAAGGGAAGGATCTGCAGTGGGACATCTCCAGAAGCAGCGAAACAAAGCATTCCAATATCACAGTGACGGGAAGAGAGAATGAAAAATGGAGGCTCCCTTTCAAATAAGTCAGAAGTGAATTATTAAACAGAAAACCAAACTGCCTGTTGTTTATATATTTTAGAGCTCAAAAGACTTTGGGCCGTTGAAACTTGTTTGAGAATACCGACAAAGCTGTTGCAGGCTTAACTGTCTTAAATCATTTTCAGGACACGAATGCCACCGAGTCACCCGGCTAAATGGGTTTCTAGGAAACGGCTTCATTTTGGTGACCGGTGCCTCCGAAAAGCCCCCGGTCAGCGGAATTCTAGTGCTTTGGTTACGTTTGCAGGACTATTGGTGGCCTCCCACAGTCCAAAAAACATGGATCAAGTCAATTGAATTCTCCAAATTGCCCCATATAGAGTGTGAGCGAGTGTGTGCCCAGTGATAGATTGGCGCCCTGTCCTGGGTGTATCTACCCAATATTCTTTGTATTCTACATATTGTCCATGTTCTCAGTTCCTTCCATCCATCCATTATGTTCCGCTTTATCCTCTACTAGGGTTGGGGCATGGGGGGGTTCCCCATGCCCATCCAGGGGAGAAGGTCTTGGGTGCTGGGCAGATACACCCAGGACAGGGCGCCAATCTGTTGCTGCGCACACACTCACTCACACACACACTCTATATGGGGCAATTTGGAGAATTCAATTGACCTTGATCCATGTTTTTGGACTGTGGGAGGAAACCGGAGAACCCGG
>JAFMOC010000058.1:2012500-2015000 GCA_019802505.1 Corydoras sp. C115 | reverse complement strand
TAAAACAGCGCATCGGTACGTCATTTGATCTCTTTCTCTTTATCCTTATGCGACTGTCCTTTAAGCCGTCCTCAACTCAATCCCTCATAAGGCACCCAGTGCTGTCACTTTCGCACTAATGCACTTTTTGGGGCTTATTTTATCTTTATCAGGGTGTCTTTGGATCCTACACAGGTATTTATTACACTCAATGCTTATTTTTTCCTACACATAATTACATGGATCTTCTCTGTGATTTGTGTGAAGCGAGGTCAGAACGCTCTGTATTGGGTAACACATGATGAATACATTTAGTCCCATGCAAGTTTAATTCCATTCCACTCCCATGGCGGGGTTTCTTTATGTTTTTAATTGTTTTCTTTGCACTGTTTGTTTCTCATCCTTTCATTTGGACGGTGTTTGAAAGCATTAAGGTTTTCCTCATTCGTTTGAGCTTCACCTGTCCATTCAGAAGAAACCTTTTTCAGTGTACACACAGGATTGAACTCGTCAAAATTAACACGTTTTGTTCCTCTTTTTTTTTCCCCCTCATCAAATGCCTCAAGCGTATACTGTGTATGTGTGTGTGTATATGTATATGTATATGTATGTATGTATGTATCTCTCCATAAGCTTCAACTGGTCCAGAATTCAGCTGCTCGTATCATTACCAAAACCCCCAGCTTCCACCACATCACTCCTGTTCTCCAACAGCTTCACTGGCTCCCGGTCAAGTTCCGCATCAATTATAAAATCCTCCTGCTCACTTTTAAGGCCATTCACAATCTGTCTCCACCATATCTCTCCTCTGTTCTTCAGGTTGTAGTTCCATCTCGCTCCCTCCGATCATCCTCCTCTATCCTCCTGACAGTCCCCACTGCTCGCCTTACCACCATGGGGTACAGAGCTTTCAGCCGCTCTGCTCCCCAACTTTGGAACTCTCTACCACCTGACATAAGACACATTACCTCACTTTCCCAATTCAAATCCACACTCAAAACTCACCTTTTCAAACTGGCCTTCTCCGTCTGATTATTGTATTTTCTTATTTTAACATACTTTTAATATATTGTGTATTCTGTATCTTGTTTTTATTTTATGCTTATTTGCACTTTTGTAAGGCGCCTATAAAATAAATATTATATATATATATATATATATATATAAAGCTTGAACCATTTGATTCAGCACTAGGGATTCTTGGTTCGAATCCCAATCTGAGTGGAGTTTCCATGTTCTCCCCGTGTCCGCGTGGGTTTCCTCCGGGTTCTCCGGTTTCCTCCCACAGTCCAAAAACATGGCTTAAGTCAGTTGAATTCTCCAAATTGCCCCATATAGAGTGTTTTTGTGAGTGTGTGAGCAGCGATACATTGGCGCCCTGTCCTGGGTGTATCTGCCTGGCGCCCAAAACATTCTCCCCTGGATGGGCATGGGGAACCCCTCCACGACCCTAATGGAAGATAATGTGGATAAAGTGGAAGATAATGGGTGGATATATGAGTGTGTATATATATAGATATATATATATATATATATATATATATATATATATATATATATATATATATATATATGTATATGTGTGTGTGTGTGTGTTTATGTATTTATTTCTTGTCACGCACTGAAAGGCAAAATCTAGCCGTCTATATGAACCTGTTCAACTTTTGTGTTGTACGTCTGTGCCATTTGTTGAGTATTACATAATTATAATGTGGGCCAGAAAAACTGGTACATCACAGCAGGAATTTTCTTTTTTTCTCTAAAAGTGTGTGCGTGTGTTATAGAGCAACCAATCTGTATTGCACTCTTGATTTCTATACCGTTTTGGATGTAAAAATACTGTGAGTGGTGTTTTTTGTTTGGGTGCATCCTGTTTTTTTTATGTCCATCAACTCTACAGGCACTTAGACAGATGTAATACACACATACACGCACACACGTTATATATGTAGTGCGGCACGGTGACTTAGTGGTTAACACGTCCACCTCTCAGTGCTGGGGATCCAGGTTTGAATCCCAATCTGGGTTTCCATGTTCTCCCCGTGTCCATGTGGGTTTCCTCCAGGTTCTCCGGTTTCCTACCACAGTCCAAAAACAAGGATCAAGTCAATTGAATTCTCCAAATTGCCCCATATAGAGTGTGTTTTGTGTGTGTGTGTTTGCCCAGCAATGGATTGGAACACTGGATTGGAACAATGGAACACTTAAATGTTTTCCCCTGTATGGGCATGGGGAACCCCCCCGCGACCCTAATAGAGGATAAAGCACAAGATAATTAATGGATGGATAATTTTAACATGGTGGTTTAGCACGTTCACCTCTCAGCACTAGGGATTCCCGGTTCGAATCCCAATCTTGGTGGCGTTTCCATGTCCTCCCCGTGTCCGCGTGGGTTTCCTCCGGGTTCTCCGGTTTCCTCCCACAGTCCAAAAACATGGATCAAGTCAATTGAATTCTCCAAATTGCCCCATATAGAGTGTGTCTGTGTGAGTGAGTGTGTGCCCAGCGATGGATTGGCGCC
>JAFMOC010000058.1:1972500-2007500 GCA_019802505.1 Corydoras sp. C115 | reverse complement strand
GGTAGATTGTGATGGAGGTTTGGGGGGAAAAAAAGTGCTTATCACGTCACATATCTGCGCTTTTTTTTTACAGCACAGTATCAGAAGCCCCCGCTTCAAGCGAAAAAAAAATTGCTGTAAATTTCACCGTTCTGTTCCACCTTTCGTGCGTTTGTATAAAGAGGCCATCGTCTGTGTCATGGTTTTAATAAACAGGGTTAAATTACATGCACAGTTCTCTTATTTGGTATAAATGACTAATTTAGAAGCCAGACTTTGTATTTCAACCAAACCAACATGACTGTGGAAAAGAGAGATGGTATTTTTCACTGATTTTGAAGATTTTTCTTGTTCTCTTGGCTTAATCTGGATATTTTAAGCCTTACTTGAACAATTTTAAAACTGTACGACAGGGGTGCCCAATACGTCGATCGCGATTGGGTGTCAGGTAGATTGTGATGATGGTTTGAAAATAAAATGCTTATCAGCGCTTTTATTTATAGCACAGTATCAGAAGCCCCCAACCCCCCCCCCCCCCACCATAATATTGTGTATAAGATTCGCCTGTGCACAATAGCACTAATCGTTCCTGGCCATCAATCAATAGTGTTGCTGCTTAAACCATGTGCAATGTGGATTTGTATTTAGTATACACACGCAGACTTACAATACACCCTTATTTATATGATATTACTGTTGCTTGAAAGAAGAAATATCTGATTAAGATTTTCCAAAGTGAAAAGGTCCATTGTCAATGTAATCACTAGTGTTACTGCTTAAACCATGTAGAGGTGGTGGTGTGTTGCTCTTTGATGGTTTTAAAGATTGTATAAGCATCAGCAAGGTCCCAAAGAGTAAATAAGTCAATTACCGTAGTAATAAAAGCAATGAGGATTTGTATAGGGTATACATGCGGACTTGCGTCCTTATTTATATGATTAATTACTGTTAATTAAAGAGAGAATTTTCTGATTAGGATCTCTACTAAATAAAAATAACCAAATAAGGCAGAAATAAGACTGTCATTCATTTCCAAAGTGAAAAGGTCCATTGTTAAGCCTGCACAATGTAATTAAATGTTTCTGTGACTGTTGATTAGTTCTGCACATTGACTTTAAGGAAGTTTGGCTTCTCTCTTATGCTGAGGGGTTTCCTCGCATGAACTGTTTGCTTCGAGTCCTTTGGATTAAGGTCAGGACTTTGACTTTGCCATTTCGAGACATTAGCTACATTCTGCTTTAACTATTTTTTGCTAGAATGCGTTGGAGGCTTCGAGTTATTGACTTTCTGCATGACCCCGCGGTGCTGCGATGTCTTGAGATACGGTTCACAGAAGGACGCCAGGGCAGTTTTGCTGTTGTATTTCAGATTTCATTGTTTTATTATTGATGGCATGTCTCTCTGGCCCACATTTAGCAAAAGAGACCTACATCACCTCTGTGTTGCACAGATAGGATGAGGTCCGTTTGGTCAGTTCCCCTTCCTTTAAAGATGGACTTTGTGGTTCTACAATTCCAGACTGTAGTGGACGAACGTACATACTGTGTACGTCCCCTTTACTCTGTTCTAATGGTCAGAACCCCAATGGTAGCACCAAAGAGCAGGTATTATTTGGTTGGGGCATTATTCCTATACCAGCAGTGTCACTGAGGTGGATTAAAGGTGAATTGGCTGCTCTTAATATATATGCCCGTTATGGCTGCATCTAACGATTATTTTGATGGTCGATTAATCAGTCGATTGTTTTTTTTTTTTTTTTTTTTTTTTTTTTTTTTTTTTTTTTTTTTTTTCCTCTCTCGATTAATCGATTCCTATCCCAGCAGTGTCACTGAGGTGGGGAAATGAAACTCCAGCAGCACAGCTGCACTAAAACCCCCTCACCACATCAGTGTCACTGCAGAACTGACAACAAAAAATCCACCACCCAAATGATACCTGTTCTGTGATGCTCCTGGCCAATAGAGAACCAACAGAACTAACAAAAACAAGAAACCAGATAGAATTACAGTCTGTCATTGAGTTCAAATGCCTAAATTACCAATATTTATTTTCTACATTTAATAAAGTCAGCTGTAACGGAAAGTGTGTGTGTGTGTGTGTGTGTGTGGGGGGGGGGGGGGGGGGGGGGTGGGGGGGGGGGGGGGGGGGGGGGGGGGGGTCAACAAATGAGGATCAGGATTTTACAAGCCCAGAAATGGGCTTTATTTATGTATGGTTTTAAAATACACATGCTGGTTTGTGCAAGGGCGGCACGTTGGCTTAGTGGTTAGCACGTTCGCCTCTCAGCACTCCCGGTGCGAATCCCCATCTGGCTGGAGTTTCCATGTTCTCCCCGTGTCCGTGTGGGTTTCCTCCGCGTTCTCCGGTTTCCTCAGTCCGAAAACATGGATGTAGTCAATTGTTCTCAAAATTGCCCCATATAGTGTGTCTGTGTGAGTGAGTGTGTGCCCAGCGATAGATTGGCACCCTGTCCTGGGTGTATCTGCCCAGCGCCCAAAACGTTCTCCCCTGGATGGGCATGGGGAACCCCCCCCACCCTAATAGAGGATAAAGCGGAAGATAATGGATGAATGAATATAGAAATGTCTGGGAGGTTTATATACAGTCATTTCAGGCACCATTGTTAATATACCGGTTAACGTTTTTCATTTTGATCTGTGATGAACAGCTCACAGCAGATAGTCCCACGGTGCTCAGCTCTGTTCTAAACACCTGCCGTGTAATCCGTTTAGTGAAAGGAATCACATCAGTGGACTAACACCATTTCAATGTGGATATCACGCTTAATATCATTTATATAATCACACTGACATCTAAAGTGGCACGGTGGTTTAGTGGTTAGCACGTTCGCCTCTCAGCGCTAGGGATTCCCGGTTCGAATCCCCATCTGGGTGGAGTTTCCATGTCCTCCCCGTGTCCACGTGGGTTTCCTCGGGGTTCTCCGGTTTCCTCCCACAGTCCAAAAACATGGATCAAGTCAATTGAGTTCTCCATTTTGCCCCATAGAGAGTGTGTCTGTGTGAGTGAGTGTGTACCCAGCGATGGATTGGCGCCCTGTCCTGGGTCTATCTGCCCAGCGCCCGAAACGTTCTCCCCTGGATGGGCATGGGGAACCCCACCGCGACCCTAATAGAGGATAAAGTGGAAGATAATGAATGAATGACACTGACATCTAATCAGATTGACAGATTCCGATCTCACTGCTGTTTAAATGTATAGCTTTGCTGCTGCCTCCCCGTCATGTCGTATAAAGTCGTTTGTGTTGAGCATGCGTTATGGGGTTTTAGTCTTATTGATGTCAGGCCAAAGATTAGATGGACCATTAGATTTGTTTTCTTTTTTCATTTCGCAGGCCTGCTGTCAATCTTGATCATGTTAAAGGTCATCTGTTTGTCCTTTAAAATGAAGTGAATATTGATCAATCTCTAGTTTAGCAAGCGTGCTCACGGCGAACACAACAGATGGCTAACATTTAGTAACAGTCAAATAGTGGGATCATTATCACTACAGATGAAGGGGGGGGAGCACATGGTGTAATGGTTAGCACGTCGGTCTCGTGGCGCCGGGCATCTGGGTTCGACTCCATTCATACATCAGTTTCATTTCTCTGTGTCCACGTGGGCTTTCTCGGGTTTCCTCCTACAATCCAAAAAGCATGGATTAAAGGTGAATTGGCTGCTCTAAATATATATGCCCGTTATGGCTGCATCTAACGATTATTTTGATGGTCAATTATTTTTTTCGATTTCTCGATGGATCGGATAAATAAAAAAAATTCCATGTCTTTACTTTACATTTAGTCATTTAGCAGACGCTTTTATCCAAAGCGACTTACAAATGAGAACACCACAAGTCAGTAGTTACGAAGAAAACCAGCTACACTGTAGAATTATTAAGCAGGTCAATAAATGTCTGGTTTTATTTACAGTGTGAGTTTAAGGCATCCGAGTAGCCCAAAGAGCAATTAAACAAAAATCTCACACACACTGACGCAATATGTAGCATAGTGTGAAAATTGCACAAATTTGTGTAGCTGTAATATGTTACCTAATCCCCATCACTCCCATAGAGGGCAGTGTCTTCACTCATACTGTCAGAAAACGAAAACATGAAGCTTGATCGTTAATTACCACCATTGTCTACAAGTTGTATATATTTATAAAGCACATTTAAACACTGCTTAAGATAATTAAATATCTTTATATCAAAATATAAAATAACAGTATCGTTATCCAGTTAACAACCAAAAACAGCATGAAGCGTGCTCTGGTTCTCATAGTGTGAGTGCAGCGTTACGTTGATTCACTTCAAAACTAAAGAAGCTCAGGATGTTGTAGTGATTCCCTCTGAGTGAGCTCCTTAATCCTCATCGGCGACTCCAACATCGTTCAGTTTCAGGTGGTGTATCATCACCGTGGTGCTCCGTGCAGGTCAATTAATTTTCGCAGAGCTCGCATGTTCCACGTTCTTTATTTGTGTGCAGCGTGAAGGTCCTGCAGTTTTGATTTAAACGGAAGCTTTTTTTTTTTTTTTTTTTTTTTTTTTTTTTTTTTTTTTTTTTTTTGGGGGGGGGGGGGGGGGATAGTTTCAAGTTTATTTGTCATTTGTGCTCCATGTTGGTACATGTGCACATAGAAATTCTTGAGGTGAGGCATCAGGATATAACTCTACATAGAACATAAAATGAAATACACAATATTTACATATGCATGCGCCATAAAATAAAAAAAAAAAAAAAATAAAAAAAAAAAAATAATATATATATATATTATATATATATATTATATATATATATATATATATATATATATATATACACACACACAATTTAAAGTGACTGGTGTAAAGTGACATAGTAAAAAGCAGGAGTGTGGGAGTTTTTAACTGTTCATTTTGTTTAGTAACGCGATATATCCGAATAATCAAAAAAAATAATCGACCGATTAATCGATTATCAAAATAATCGTTGCAGCCCTACTCTAGTGTTCTAATGGTACATTGTGTTGGTATGAGATTTCAGGGAAAACACTAAATGGTCTGGGTGACCCCAAACTTTTGAACGGTAATGTATGTAGAAAATATGGTTGCTGGATGAATTTTTATATCCGTTAGTCTAGTTTCTTAATGTACTACATGATTTTCATGCATGTCCTATTTATTAAGCTCCGTAGTTATTCTTCTGACCAGTGCAGCAGCGTGAACCATGTGAAGGTCGAGAGTCTGGAAGAATTATCTTCAAACTTCAGAATACAGAACATCTGATCCAAGCGTCTATGAATATTACATGTCGGTACCATAGAGACCGGAGCATTTCAAAACCTGCAGATGTCCTTTATTGTGCCATGTGCCGAGTACATACAGAATAGTGTAGAAGACAATCATCAAATAGAGGTTGTGTTGGGAGAACTCGCTGAACTCGCGTTGACTAGAACGGCCAGTCGTGTCTAAATAACTGCAGCTTTCAGTAGTACGCCGATGATCAGAACGACATCTTTGTGTACACTGAATGCTTATAGTTTAACCCTGAGGCAAATGCACTGCGACGGCAGAGCACATCTGGTTCCACGTGGAGTCAACAATACAAACCTGACACTGTGCTGCAGTGGCACTGGCTCAATAGACCTGGAAAATGGATGGTGGAGTGTGTTGTCTGATTCGATAAATTAGAATTTCGCTCCAATACTTTGACTATTTACATTTGGTCCTTTAACAGATGCTTTTATTCAAAGCAACATACAAATGGGACGACACGGTGGCTTAGTGGTTAGCACGTTCTCCTCTTAGCGCTAGGGATTCCTGGTTCGAATCCCAATCTGGGTGGAGTTTCCATATTATATCCTCCCTGTGTCCACGTGTTCCTCCCACAGTCCAAAAAAAGACCTGGGTCAAGGTCAATTGAATTCTCCAAATTGCCCCATATAGAGTGTGTGTGAGTGAGTGCCAAGCGATAGATTGGCGCCCTGTCCTAGGTGTCTGCTCAGCGCCGAAACCTTCTCCCCTTGATGGGCATGGGGAACCCCCGCCCCACGACCCTAATAGAGGATAAAGCAGAAGATAATGGATGGATGGATGGACTTACAAATGAGAACACCACAAGCCAGTAGTTTGGAGAAACCCAGCTACACTGTAGAATTATCAAATCTGATCGCTATCTGATCCTGTAAAACCCCCCCCCCCTTTTTATTTATTTATTTCCCCCCCTACAACAGGTGGTTGTTAAAAACATGCGTCTTCAGTAGTTTCTTAAAACTGTTTAGTGACTCTGCCTTACGGACAGAGTTGGGAAGAACGTTCCACCATTTTGCAGTGGTGAACGCTACGGAGTGAGAATTAGCTTCTCTGTGAGGTGGAACCACCAGGCGGCAATCCTCACTGGAGCGAAGTGAACGAGTCGGGGTGTATTTTGAAAAGATAGACTGAAGGTAGGAGGGAGAAGATCCAGAAATGGTTCTGTAGGCCAGAGTCAGTGACTTGTACTGAATGCAGCAGCTACAGGAAGCCAATGGAGAGAACTGAGTAATAATAATAATAATACATTTTATTTCAAGGCGCCTTTCTAATACCCAAGGACATTGTACAGCAAGTAAGACATGTATATAACATTAAAATAAGAACACAGTAAAATGATAAAACTTAAAATAATTTAAAATAACATTGATTATAATGAAAAAGGGCGGCACGGTGGCTTAGTGGTTAGCATGTTCTCCTCTCAGCACTAGGGATTCCCGGTTCGAATCCCCATCTGGGTGGAGTTTCAATGTTCTCCCCATGTCCGCGTGGGTTTCCTCCGGGTTCTCCGGTTTCCTCCCACAGTCCAAAAACATGGATCAAGTCAATTGAATTCTCCAAATCGCCCCATATAGAGTGTGTCTGTGTGAGTGAGTGTGTGCCCAGCGATGGATTGGCGCCCTGTCCTGGGTCTATCTGCCCAGCGCCCGAAACCTTCTCCCCTGGATGGGCATGGGGAACCCCACCGCGACCCTACTAGAGGATAAAGTGGAAGATAATGGATGAATATAATGAAAAAGCATTTTAAACAGGTGAGTTTTGAGTCCAGATTTAAATAGAGAGTGATTCTGTATTTCTTAGAGTAGAGGGGAATGAGTTGCAGAGTTGGGTAGCAGAGAGACTGAAAGCTGTTTCCCATAGTGGCAAGACGAGAAGAAGGTACAGTTAGATGAATGGTAGATAAATGAGTAGTAGAGTGACGAGTTCTTGGGCGGGTTGGATACAAGTCTGGCTGCAGAGTTCTGAATCAGTTGTAGAGTCTGATTGTGGAAGCTGGGAGACCGGCAAGTAACGCATTACTATGATCAAGCCGGGATAGGGAGGGCATGGTAGCTCAGTGGTTAGGGTGTTGGATTATCAGTCTGAGGGTTGGGGGTTCAAATCCCAGGTCCACTGAAGTTACCAATGTGGGTCCTTGAGCAAGACCCTTAACCCTCATTACTCCAGGGATGTTGTGATGAACCCTGTGCTCACCTTGTAAGTTGCTTTGGATAAAAGCGTCCAATAAATGACCAACTTGTACTAACTAACATCTGAGTTGCAGTCAAGAAAGGTCTGATCTTCCTGATGTTGTAAAGAATTTACTCACAATGTGGCATGACTAGGATACAAGATGTCGTATCAACAATTTATTTGATGACTGAGTTCAGGTATGGGGATGTGGCAGCTGCCTCAAACACAATAGAATGCTAACATCTCTTAACATTTCCTAATCAGGGTGGTACCGTTGATTCACTCATGGTCTCACGTGTGACCCGGTCAGCTTTTTGAAACGGAAGGCAAATTATAAAGCACATTTCTACAGGTTGACTAATTTAAACCGAAACCCCTCGAACATCAGATCTGGCAGTGACACGTGCACACAGTGGTGCTGCCGCGGGCCTGCACACCCACAGCGAGCAGCCGCAGGCGCTGTATGCAGCAGGTGCAGTATGGAATAACAAGTACTCACTAGCTATTTATAAGTCTTGTTTGTTCGATTCAACTCGGAAACCAAAAAACATAAACTTAATGCAAATTTATTGTATAATAATTCAGGTTTAAACATTTGGTCTTGTGGTGTAAAGATATTGATCCTATCCTTCTTATCTTGAGTGTTTATTCCTGTACTAGGGTCATGGGGGGGTGGATTCCAGGGGAAAATGTTTGGGCGTTGGACAGATACTAGAACAGTGCATTAATCTATCACACACTATCCATCCATCCATTATCTTCCGCTTTATCCTCTGTTAGGGTCATGGGGGGGGGTTCACCATGCCCATTCAGGGGAGAACGTTTCGGGTGCTGGGCAGATACACCCAGGACAGGACGCCAATCTATCACTGGGCACACACTCACACAGATACACTCTATATGGGGCAAATTGGAGAACTCAATTGACTTGATCCATGTTTTTGGACTGTGGAAGGAAACCGGAGAACCCGGAGAAAACCCACACAGACACAGGGGGAACATGGAAACTCCACCCAGATGGGAATTCGAACCGGGAATCCCTAGCGCTGAGAGGCGAACTTGCTAACCACCAAGCCACCGTGCCGTCCTTATCTATATATACACTATATAAGTTCAAATTATAGCAGCTATTTAACCTTGAATCCATGTTTTTGGACTGTGGGAGGAAACCGGGGAACCTGGAGAAAACCCCATATGGACAAAAGGAGAACATGGAAACTCGGGATTTGAACCTACGTAGATTCCCAGTGTGATTAACGAATGTGTTTCCTGAAATTGACTTTCTAAGTGCTTATAACTGTTTATAAAAGCTTATAAGCTCTCTTTACAGGCGTAAAGTAAAGTGTTGGCATTAATTACAATGCTATTTGAAAGGGTCTGCATACATAGTAGTACATGATGACTTATAAAAGCTTATAAATGCTCTTTACAGACTTTAAGTAAAGTGTAATAATCTTTTTGTAAGTAAGAACGTCTAAACATTCAAAGAATCAAAAAGCCGCTGTATAAAAAGCTACAGCTCATAATTACCAATCACGTTCAGTGAAATGTGTGGAATCAGGTGGCGGTCCTGCAGTCATGTTCCAAAGTGGAGTTTAAATAATCAGTTTCTTTTCTTGTTTTTGTATGGAGGTTCTTAAATGTGCTGTGAAATAAATTTATCACATCTCATTCTCTTCAGCTTAATCCTGTACTACGGAGAATATTGGGAGGGGCTGGGCAGAGACAACCAGGACAGGGCACCAATCCATGGCTGGGCACAGACACACACACACACAGACAGACACTATATAGGGGCAATTTAGATCAGACAATTTAGCCAGAATCTATGCAAAGCTTTAATATAGCACCCCAAAGCATTTTGTGTTAGTCTTTCTCAGGAGTCCACACTGAAAACTTTAGTGAACATCAGATTACTGTTTATTAGCCCAATTTTATATATATATGTGTGTGTGTGGTGTATATATATATATATATATATATATATATATATATATATATATATATATATATATATATATATATATATTATATATATATATAAAGCACAATGCTTCTCACACTGCTAGCTTTACATGAATAAGTCAACCAGTCATAGCATTGCAGATATGATTTTCCAAATTAGTTTTGTTAGGATAATCATGTGGTTAGCTGTTGTGATGTCATTATGCAGGATTAGTATTTCTTCAAACAACTTTATATTCAAATAAAGACGTGAGAGGGGCTTTTGTTTTCTTAACTGAACCTCTTATTTATCTAAATTAACATTTATTTTTTTATTTTTTAACCCTAATGATTAGAGCACCTTCTCAATCTCTATTGTTTGATTTTTCGTTCCAGGATGAATCCCGTATTAAGGTGACCGTGGTGGAGGCCAAACCTGTGGATCATAAGGAATACAGCAAAAGGCTGATCATGAATATCCGAAAAATGGCTGTGCAGTAGAATCGCATCCCTAACTCCCAGCAAGACTGGAGCAGGCCATCCGTCTAGTGTGCAGCATCGTGCTTGTGCGCTCTTTGTGTTGTTCACTTTTATGTGTTGCTTAACCGAAGTCTAGTTTTCCATCCGAATAGTTCCTTTTTTTATTCATCAGACACAAAAGTACAGCAGGAACCGTGGGATGGACTGAAGCCTACAGTTTAAACGATGCCGACTTGTAAAGAATAAATACGGTGTGGGTGGAGGGGAGGACAAGAGCTGCTCGAGATTCAGTGGATTACCATAGTGACTCGACAAAGCATTTATGGAAAAGGTTACAACTTCATAATACACGATTATTATTTACTGTCCAGGTTCTAAAGAGATCAGCTGCCTTTACTTACTGCTTCTTTTTTTTTTTGGGGGGGGGGGGGGGGGGGGGGGGGGGGATCTCCCGAGCAGGCTGTTGTCTTCCACATATATATCTCTCATGCCCCCCCCCCCCACCTTCCTTACAGCAGACTCTCTGAGCAGAAACTTAAGTACTTTCTATTGGTAGATATTCTTTTTCTAAAGAATAAGTGTTTGGAAACCATAAATAAATGAGAATCACAGTGTTGAAATGATTTTATTTAATTTCTTTCTTAATGTTTTTACGAGGGCGGCACGGTGTCTTGGTGGTTTAGCATGTTCTCCTCTCAGTGCTAGGGATTCCCGGTTCGAATCCCAATCTGGGTGGAGTTTCCATGTTCTCCCCGTGTCCGTGTAGGTTTCCTCCGGGTTCTCCAGTTTCCTCCCACAGTCCAAAAACATGGATCAAAGTCAATTAAATTCTCCAAATTGCCCCATATGGAGTGTGTTTGTGTGAGTGTGTGCCCAGCGATGGATTGGCGTCCTGTCCTGGGTGTATCTGCCCAGCGCCCAAAACCTTCTCCCCTGGATGGGCATGGAGAACCCCCCCCGCGACCCTAATAGAGGATAAAGTGGAAGATAATGAATGGATGGATGTTTTTATGAGTCAGCACTGTCACTTTTGCTGAAGGATGATTTGGACATGACATTACAGTTAAAATGTTTTAGTTATGAGTGTTGACAATATTTAAAAGCACTCTAGGAACAAAGTACAGTTTTTAACATGCGATTCCATGTGAGCTACCAAATAAATACCAAATACAATGGCACAATTAGTCCCCTGTTGGTTCTCTGTTCTCTGTTGGTCAGGAGCATCACAGAACAGGTATCATTTGGGTGGTGGATTGTTTATTGTCAGTTCTGCAGTGACACTGATGTGGTGAGGGGGGTTTTAGTGCAGCAGTGCTGCTGGAGTTTCATTTCTCCACCTCAGTGACACTGCTGGGATAGGAATAATGCACCAAATAATCCCTGCTCTGTGGTGGTACTATTGGGGTTCTGACCATTAGAACAGAGTACACAGGGTTAATTCATAAAATAAGTTTAAAAGTGAGTGTATGTGTGTGGGTGGCACGGTGGCTTAGTGGTTAGCATGTTCTCCTCTCAGCACTAGGGATTCCCGGTTCGAAACCCAATCTGGGTGGAGTTTCCATGTTCTCCCTGTGTCTGCGTGGGTTTCCTCCGGGTTCTCCGATTTCCTCCCACAGTCCAAAAACATGGATCAAGGTCAATTGAATTCTCCAAATTGCCCCATATAGAGTATGTCTGTGTGAGTGAGTGTGTGCCCAGAGATAGATTGGCGTCCTGTCCTGGGTGTATCTGCCCAGCGCCCGAAACGTTCTCCCCAGGATGGGCATGGGGAACCCCCCCGCGACCCTAATAGAGGATAAAGTGGAAGTTAATGGATGGATGGATATTTATAGTATTCATAATGCTTTGTGACATTTATCAAAAGCCTTCGTTAATGTACATAGATGTTCATACTCATAAATAGAACAATTTGACATAAGGCTTTATAATGCATTATAACATGAACATTTTAGACATTCTTACTTAAAACAAGATGATGTCACTTTAAGTCTGTAAAGAGCATTTATAAGCTTTTATAAGTCATAATGTGCTACTATGTATGCAGTCTCTTTCAAAGAGGTCATTAATGATGACACGTTGTCTTTATGCCTGCAAAGAGAGTTTATAAGCTTTTATAAACAGTTATGAGCACTTATAAATACAATTTCAGGAAAAATGTTCGTTAAACACATATGTTATAAGGCTTTATGACGCTGATCTCTATAATAAGTTTCTGATCATTCATTCATTATCTCCCTCTTTATCCTCTATTAGGGTTGCGGGGGGGTTCCCCATGCCCATCCAGGGAAGAACGTTTCGGGCGCTGGGCAGATAGACCCAGGACAGGGCGCCAATCTACCCCTGGGCACACACTCACTCACACAGACACACTCTCTATGGGGCAATTTGGAGAATTCAATTGACTTGATCCATGTTTTTGGACTGTGGGAGGAAACCGGAGAACCCGGAGGAAACCCACGCAGACACGGGGAGAACATGGAAACTCCACCCAGATGGGGATTCGAAGTTTCTGATCAGTTACAATATATGACTTATAATGCATGATGCCACTTTGTGTTATAAAGCCTTATGGCATGTTCTTATAACACTTCATGCCTTTGGTTAGGTACATCTATGGACATTAACAAAGGCTTATGGCCAGTGTTATAAAGCATTATGAATACTATATAAAGCTTTAAAAGTGTGTTAATAATGCATTATGAATGCTGGATGTAGGTGAAGTGTTACTCTTCTCCTCATTGGCTGTTCCTGATAAACACCTTTCTGATAAGTGGCTGCCAAATCCAGTAAGCAATCGGTAAACCCTGTGAGAAGTGTGTTATGAATCCCCTGCTGTGATAAGGACTCTAAAATAAACCGACGGGGCAACTTGGGGGTGGGGGTGGGGGCAAGTTTTGAATGATGGAAGAATAACCTCTGATGCTTGTCTTGCAGACTGATTTTTATTTATAATTTTTTTTTCCAGTCGGAAACTCCATGCCGGGCGGCACATTGGCTTAGTGGTTGGCATGTTCTCCTCTCAGCACTAGTGATTCCCGGTTCAAATCCCAATCTGTATGGCGAATCCATGTTCTCCCCATGTCCACATGGATTTCCTCCTGGTTCTCCGGTTTCCTCCCACAGTCCAAAAACATGGATCAAGTCTGTTGAATTCTCCAAATTGCCCCATTTAGAGTGTGTATGTGTGAGTGAGTGAGTGAGTGACGCCCAGTGATAGATTGGCACCCTGTACTAAGTGTATCTGCCCAATCTATCGCTGGACACACACTCACTCACACAGACACACTCTATATGGGGCAATTTGGAGAATTCAACAGACTTGATCCATGTTTTCGGCCCGAAACGTTCTTCCCTGGATGGGCATGGGGAACCCCACCCCGCGACCCTAATAGAGTATAACGGAAGATAATGGATGGATGGATGTATATTAGTGACATGGCGGCTTAGTAATTAGCACGTTCTCCTCTCAGCACTAGGGAGTCCCAGTTCGAATCCCCAACTGGGTGGAGTTTCCATGTTCTCCCCGTGTCTGCATGGGTTTCCTCCGGGTTCTCCGGTTTCCTCCCACAGTCCAAAAACATGGATCAAGTCTGTTGAATTCTCCAAATTGCCCCATATAGAGTGTGTCTGTGTGAGTGAGTGTGTGCCCAGCGATAGATTGGCACCCTGTACTAAGTGTATCTGCCCAGCGCCGGAAACGTTCTCCTCTGGATGGGCATAGGGAACCCCCCCCGCGACCCTAATAGAGGATAAAGGAAGATAATGGATGGATGGATGTATATTAGTGACATGGTGGCTTAGTAATAGCATGTTCTCCTCTCAGCACTAGGGATTCCCGGTTCGAATCCCCATCTGGGTGGTGTTTCCATGTCCTCCCTGTGTCTGCATGGGTTTCCTCCTGGTTCTCCGGTTTCCTCTCACAGTCCAAAAACATGGATCAAGTCTGTTGAATTCTCCTAATTGCCCCATATAGAGTGTGTCTGTGTGAGTGAGTGTGTCCTGTCCTGGTTGTATATGTGTCCTGTCCTGTAGAAACGTTCTCCCCTGGATGGACTTGTGGAACCCCCCGCGACCCTAGTAGAGGATAAAGCGGGAGATAATGGATGGATGGAAACGCCATGCCTCCGTGTCAAGCGGCACGTTTCCAAAGCTGCCGATAAAGATTTCTTGGGTAATGATTCCCGGTTGCTCGGTTGCCCCCCTGCAGCTTGTTCTGCACGGAAGCTTTCTAACCTGATTAGGACCTCAGACGGGGATTTGACTCTGGGAAGCGGCTTAAATGATCGAGCGGGCATGTACGGCTGTGGCCTTGAAGGCTGGGACATGACTGAGGAGAAGAGACGACACACAAACCTCCTGTAGACCCCGACGAAAAACCTCGGATAAAAATCCACACCGCAGCGGGACTGCGTATCCGCATCTCTGATTTAGTTTTTTTGTATAATAAATTGAATACGTGGCGGCACGGTGGCTTAGTGGTTAGTATGTTCTCCTCTCAGTGCTAGGGATTCCAATCCCAATCTGGGTGGAGTTTCCATGTTCTCCCCGTGTCCTCGTGGGTTTCCTCCAGGTTCTCCGGTTTCCTCCCACAGTCCAAAAATATGGATGAAAGGTCAATTGAATGCTCCAAATTGCCCCATATAGAGTATGTGTGTGAGTGAGTGTGTGCCCAGTGATAGATTGGCACCCTGTCCTGGGTGTATCTGCCCAGCGCCCGAGACGTTCTCCCCTGGATGGGCATGGGGAACCCCACCGCGACCCTAATAGAGGATAAAGCGTAAGATGATGGATGGATGGATGTTAGTGACATGGTGGCTTAGTAATTAGCATGTTCTCCTTTCATTCCCGGTTCCAATCCCAATCTGGGTGGAGTTTCCATGTTCTCCCCGTGTCCGTGTGGGTTTCCTCTGGGTTCTCCGGTTTCCTCCCACAGTCCAAAAACGTGGATTAAGGTCAATTGAATTCTCCAAATTGCCCCACATAGAGTGTTTGTGTGAGTGAGTGTGTGCCCAGTGATAGATTGGTGCCCTGTCCTGGGTGTATCTGCCCAGCGCCCGAAATGTTCTCCCCTGGATGGGCATGGGGAACCCCCCCCCCCCCACAACCCTAATAGAGGATAAAGCGTAAGATGATGGATGGATGGATGTATATTAGTGACATGGTGGCTTAGTAATTAGCATGTTCTCCTCTCAGCTCTAGGGATTCCCGGTTCCAATCTTAGTGTGGATGGAGTTTCCATGTTCTCCCCGTGTCCGTGTGGGGTTCCTCCGGGTTCTCCGGTTTCCTCCCACAGTCCAAAAACGTGGATCAAGGTCAGTTGAATTCTCCAAATTGCCCCATATAGAGTGAGTGAGTGTGTGCCCAGCAATAGATTGGCACCCAGTCCTGGGTGTATCTGCCCAGCGCCCGAAACGTTCTCCCCTGGATGGGCATGGGGAACCCCCCCCCCACAACCCTAATAGAGTATAAAGCGTAAGATGGATGGATGGATGTATATTAGTGACATGGTGGCTTAGTAATTAGCATGTTCTCCTCTCAGCTCTAGGGATTCCCAGTTCGAATCACAGTCTGGGTGGAGTTTCCATGTCCTCCCCGTGTCCGCGTGGGTTTCCTCTGGGTTCTCCGGTTTCCTCCCACAGTCCAAAAACGTGGATCAAGGTCAATTGAATTCTCCAAATTGCCCCATATAGAGTGTGTCTGTGTGAGTGAGTGAGTGTGTGCCCAGCAATAGATTGGCACCCGAAACATTCTCCCCTGGATGGGCATGGGGAACCCCCCCCCCCACACACACACACACGACCCTAATAGAGGATAAAGCGGAAGATGATGGATGGATGGATGTATATTAGTGACATGGTGGCTTAGTAATTAGCATGTTCTCCTCTCAGCTCTAGGGATTCCCGGTTCCAATCCCAGTGTGGATGGAGTTTCCATGTTCTCCCCGTGTCCGCGTGGGTTTCCTCCGGGTTCTCCGGTATCCTCCCACAGTCCAAAAACGTGGATCAAGGTCAGTTGAATTCTCCAATTTGCCCCATATAGAGTGTGTCTGTGTGAGTGATTGTGTGCCCAGCCATAGATTGGTGCCCGAAACGTTCTCCCCTGAGAAAATATATAAAACATATAAATGTGCTTATAATGCATTATGAATACCGGATCCATCTACTTTATAATGCATCGTGCTATGAAGCCTTATAGCATATTGAGTGTGGATATGAACATTTCTGTACATTTTCCAAGTAAAGTAGAAGTATGACTTTTGCTATAAAGCTTTATAAATACTTAATACAGCTTTGTAAATGTCATTGTCATGCATTATGAATACTGGATGGATGGACAGGGTTACCGGAGTTGGTTCTGATGTAAAAGCTCTTTACGTAGCACACTGGCATTTGTTAGTTTATTCGAGCTGTTGCAGGGAGAGGCCTTAGCCACACGTAGCCACATGTAATGATGCGGGATGGAAGCTTGCATGGTGTGTAGGTCTGCATTAATATTCACAGGGCTGGTGTGAACATGGACACCTGAGGGGAAAGGAGAGGTTGAAAGACTCTCTGAATGGCTGGCGCTCACTATACCTCTGCAGGGTATCAATTAGTTGGAATCAGAGAAGCACACCACCTGTGCGGGGAGGCTGCATTAGTATCTGCCGCTGCCTTCAGATTCGCCCTGTTCACCCTTTTGTTTCTGGAACGTCGGTGGCTCAGCCCGTATGGCCAACAGAAATTGCTCAGTCTGAGGATGACGGGTGAAAGCCACATGTATTTGTCATCGTTTGGCTTCGGAGTCTCTGGAAAGTGCTTGCAATTGAATTAGAAATAGTGTTTCCTCCATTTTGCCTCGAGGACTTGATTGAGTTGTCAGTGTCCTCCTACCTGCCGAGATGTATCACATGAAGACATCGTCTTAGGGTTGTTTTTTTTTTATTTTTTTTTTTCATTAATTATCTCCCGCTTTATCCTCTATTAGGGTCGCGGTGGGGTTCCCCATGCCCATCCAGGGGAGAACGTCTCGGGCGCTGGGCAGATAGACCCAGGACAGGGCGCCAATCCATCGCTGGGCACACACTCACTCACACAGACACACTCTATATGGGGCAATTTGGAGAATTCAATTAACTTGATCCATGTTTTTGGACTGTGGGAGGAAACCGGAGAACCCGGAGGAAACCCACACGGACACGGGGAGAACATGGAAACTCCACCCAGATGGGGATTCGAACCGGGAATCCCTAGCGCTGAAAGGCGAGCGTGCTAACCACTAAGCCACCGTGCCACTATATATTTATTTTATATATTTTTTAATTTATTATTAGGTCAACATGTTGTAATGTATTACCTTTATGAAGGGGACTGCATCAGTATTATCCATCCATCCATTATCTTTATCCACTTTATCCTCTACTAGGGTCGCGGGGGGCGGGGGGGGGGTTCCCCATGCCCATCCAGGGGAGAACGTTTCGGGCGCTGGGCAGATACACCCAGGACAGGGCGCCAATCCATCGCTGGGCACACACTCACTCACACAGACACACTCCATATGGGGCAATTTGGAGGATTCAATCGACTTTGATCCATGTTTTTCGACTGTGGGAGGAAACCGGAGAACCCCGAGGACACGGGGAGAACGTAAAAACTCCACCCAGATTGGGATTCGAACCGGGAATACCTAGTGCTGAGAGGAGAACATGCTAACTACTAAGCCACCGTGCTTCACGTATTTACATACCCATTCATTCATTATCTCCCGCTTTATCCTCTATTAGGTTCGCGGTGGGGTTCCCCATGCCCATCCAGGGGAGAACGTTTCGGGCGCTGGGCAGATACACCCAGGACAGGGCGCCAATCCATCACTGGGCACACACTCACTCACACACACACACTCTATATGGGGCAATTTGGAGAACTCAATTGACTTGATCCATGTTTTTGGACTGTGGGAGGAAACCGGAGAACCCGGAGGAAACCCACGCAGTTACGGGGAGAACATGGAAACTCCACCCAGATGGGGATTCGAACCGGGAATCCCTAGCGCTGAGAGGAGAACATGCTAAACCACTAAGCCACCGTGCCACCCCACATGCACTATATAAAGGCAATTTAGAGCAGTTTTTGGACTGTGGGAGGAACCCTGAGAACCCTGGGTGAGCTGTTTCCCCAGCGAGTAACACCACCTGGTGTAGGTTAGCCTACTGTTAAGGTTCCGCGGTCACTCGTCACGCCGTTCTTATTGGACGCTGTGATCTTATCTGGCGAACGGAATGGAATTAGAAGCGTCGAGTCAGAAGAACAAAGGAAGGGCTTTATATTCTCCATCTATGAATCCCAAAACAAAGAAGAGAACATCAAAGGTCTTGTGTGCCGCGAAAACTGCTGGCAGCAAACCGTCGATAAAGTTCCATGTTCTACTTTTGAGAATGTTTCGCGTTGTCTGTTATGATTTGGACGAGTCGCTTCGTGTTTGTAGCGGTGCGGCTGACGCTACCTTGTTGCCGAACAAAATTGGGGTTTCTTTGTTTTTGGAAACGCACAAAGCAACATGGACCACAACTGGACCCATTTTAGTTTTTAAGACCAGTTTTAGAAATTGTGCCAGACGTCTAAAGGGCAAGACTTTGTGGACAACGTGATTTTTATTTGTAAGAATTTCCTCAGGATGCTACGAAAAATTACTATGCAACACTTTCTATGAATCTGGTATTAATAATGCATTATAAGCACATTCGTAATGCTTAATATCACCTCTCATAAGCCATTGTTAATGTACTTAAATGTTTAATGCTTTATGTCATACTGTGTTATAAACCCCTATGGTGTATTATAACAGTTTACGAGTGTGGTTATAAACATTCAAGTAAATTCATAATGCTTAATATCACCTCTTATAAGCCTCTGTTAATGTACGTAAATGTTAACGAGTGTGGTTATAAACATTCACGTACATTCATAATGCTTAATATCACCTCTCATAAGCCATTGTTAATGTACTTAAATGTTTAATGCATTATGTCATACTGTGTTATAAACCCCTATGTCGTATTATAACAGTTAACGAGTGTGGTTATAAACATTCAAGTACATTCATAATGCTTAATAACACCTCTCATAAGCCATTGTTAATGTACTTAAATGTTTAATGCATTATGTCATACTGTGTTATAAACCCATATAGCGTATTATAACAGTTGACGAGTGTGATTATAAACATTCAAGTACATTCATAATGCTTAATATCACCTCTCATAAGCCATTGTTAATGTACTTAAATGTTTAATGCATTATGTCATACTGTGTTATAAAGCCCTATGGTGTATTATAACAGTTTACGAGTGTGGTTATAAACATTCAAGTACGTTCATAATGCTTAATATCACCTCTCATAATCCATTGTTAATGTACTTAAATGTTTAATGCATTATGTCATACTGTGTTATAAAGCCATAGGGCGTGTTATAACAGTTTACGAGTGTGGTTATAAACATTCAAGTACATTCATAATGCTTAATATCACCTCTTATAAGCCATTGTTAATGTACTTAAATGTTTAATGCATTATGTCATACTGTGTTATAAACCCCTATGGTGTATTATTATAACAGTTTACGAGTGTGGTTATAAACATTCACATACATTCATAATGCTTAATATCACCTCTCATAAGCCATTGTTAATGTACTTAAATGTTTAATGCATTATGTCATACTGTGTTATAAACCCCTATGGTGTATTATTATAACAGTTTACGAGTGTGGTTATAAACATTCACATACATTCATAATGCTTAATATCACCTCTCATAAGCCATTGTTAATGTACTTTAATGTTTAATGCATTATGTCATACTGTGTTATAAAGCCATATGGCGTATTATAACAGTTAACGAATGTGGTAATAAACATTCAAGTACCTTCATAATGCTTAATATCACCTCTCATAAGCCATTATTAATGTACTTAAATGCTTAATGCATTATGTTATCCTGTGTTATAAAGCCATATGGAGTATTATTATAACAGTTTACGAGTGTGGTTATAAACATTCACATACATTCATAATGCTTAATATCACCTCTCATAAGCCATTGTTAATGTACTTTAATGTTTAATGCATTATGTCATACTGTGTTATAAAGCCATATGGCGTATTATAACAGTTAACGAATGTGGTAATTTATTAGCTCTATGAAGAAGAGTGTATTAATATTAGCACATAACGACTTATAAGAGGGCTGGCACGGTGGATTACTGGTTGGCATGTTCTCCTCTCAGCGCTAGGGATTCCTGGGTCAAATCCCAATCTGGGTGGGGTTTCCTCCGGGTTCTCCGGTTTCCTCCCACAGTACAAAAACGTGGATCAAGGTCAATTAAGTTCTCCAAATTGCCCCATATGGAGTGTGTCTGTGTGAGTGAGTGTGTGCCCAGTGATAGATTGGCGCCCTGTCCTGGGTGTATCTGCCCCCCCCCGTGACCCTAATAGAGGATACAGCGGAAGATACTGGATGTGTGAATGAATGGATGAAGTTAAAACCATATTCCATAAATGTAAAATGTCGTAAATCTGCAAATACTTACAATTTTTAATTATAATGCATTATGTCATGTTCTAATAATGAGTGTGATTCTGAACATATATGCACATTTATAACGGTCTATGACTAATTATAATGAACACTCATAATAAAGCTGCCCAGAGATAGATTGGCGTCCTGTCCTGGGTGTATCTGCCCAGCGCCCGAAACGTTCTCCCCTGGATGGGCATGGGGAACCCCCCCCCTAGTAGAGGATAAAGCAGAAGACGATGGATGGATGGATAATCAAACTTATTTTGAGTTGTCTCCAAGCAATCATATCCCAATCAAGGTGGTCGCAGCGTACAGTGGTTAGTGTTTTTTTGAGGAGGTGCACATGATGGTGTGCCAGAAACTTGGGTTCGAGGCAGGTAGCAGGTATAAATTGGCCTGAACGCTGACTGAATGCTAACATGACTTGGGTTTAACTGGAAGCACATGAAACGTAAAGTGACATGAATAATGGATCAACACCTGTAGACACAACAACGTGCAGAACATCCTGTTTCACAGCTTTCTTTCCAGCTCATAGAGTTTAATCAGCGCCGACGTCGAAATAACGCTACACTCGCTCCCATTTGAAATGTTCCCGACGCCGTCTTGTCTGAACTGACATGTAAGTGAGGCATGAATCACTGGACAGTTATTAAAAACTCTTATCTGCCCAAAAGAAAGAGGAAGCCCGGCATTAGTGTAATATCCATTGGAAAGTGATTTAATATGGATTCAATATCATCACGCTGGACTTATATAACATCCCTCTAAATGTCTAATGAAAAGGGGATTCGCAGATGAATAAAACATCCGAATGAATTCATATTGACAGAAACATGCAATCAACACCATCTCAGCAGCCTCGCACCCACAGCGTGCCTAAAAAATAGTAGGGGTGCTGAAAAATATCGATTCTTCAAAGCATCGCGATTCCTTGTCCTGGCGATTCGGAATCGATTCAAAATGCCCAAACATCGTTTTATTTTTTGCCGCTCCTCCTATTCCAAACTATAATTTGGAAATACCCATCCATTATCTTCTGCTTTATCCTCTATTAGGGTCGCGCGGGGGGGGTTCCCCATGCCTATCCAGGGGGAACGTTTTGGGCGCTGGGCAGATACACCCAGGACAGGGCGCCAATCCATCGCTGGGCACACACTCACTCACACAGACACACTCTATATGGGGCAATTTGGAGAAATCAATTGACCTTGAGCCATGTTTTTTGACTGTGGGAGGAAACCGGAGAACCCGGAGGAAACCCACGCGGACACGGGGAGAACATGGAAACTCCACCCAGATTGGGATTCGAACCGGGAATCCCTAGCGCAGAGAGGAGAACGTGCTGACCACTAAACCACTGTGCCGCCAGAATATATAATTTTGATAAATAAATTTAAAATAAATTTGATTATTTATATATAAAATAATGGCGGCACGGTGGCTTAGTGGTTAGCAGGTTCTCCTCTCAGCGCTAGGGATTCCCGGTTCGAATCCCCATCTGGGTGGAGTTTCCATGTTCTCCCCGTGTCCGTGTGGGTTTCCTCCGGGTTCTCCGGTGTCCTCCCACAGTCCAAAAACATGGATCAAGTCAATTGAATTCAACAAATTGCCCCATATAGAGTGTGTCTGTGTGAGTGAGTGTGTGCCCAGCGATAGATAGACACCCTGTCCCGAGACGTTCTCCCCTGGATGGCCATGGGGAACCCCCCCCCGCGACCCTAATATAGGATAAAGCAGGAGATAATGAATGAATGAATGTATAAAGTAATATATAAAGAGGCACGGTGGCTTAGTGGTTAGCATGTTCTCCTCTCAGCACTAGGGATTCTCGGTTCGAGTTTCCATGTTCTCCGTGTCCATGTGGGTTTCCTCCGGGTTCTCCGGTTTCCTCTAACAGTCCAAAAACATGGATCAAGGTGAATAGAATTCTCCAAATTGCCCCATATAGAGTGTGTCTGTGTGAGTGAGTGTGTGTCCAGTGATAGATTGGCGCCCTGTCCTGGGTGTATCTGCCCAGCGCCCGAAACGTTCTCCCCTGGATGGGCATGAGGAACCCCCCCCCCCCCCCATTTGAAAAGACAATTTGAACTGAAAATCGATTCGGAATCGAATCGCCAGACACCGAGAGATTCGCACCCTACTCTGTAGTCCCCTTGCTGGCAGCATGCGGAGGCTCGAGTTAACGGCGAGAAACCGAATCCTTCTGCGTCTCCATTAGTGTCCCACACTTTTTTCGGGCCAAATTAAAAACGCTGCAGTCGCAGAGTTCCGTGATGGGTGTCTATTTTTAGCGTGGACGCCTCTCCTTATTTGATCCTCGTGCAGAGGCAGCAGCAAGCTGCACTTCCCTTCACCGTTCAGCATTTATAAACAGTGCGCAGATCTCTCCATAGGCTGTTTGCAGGGGGAACGGGGTTCTGTTCTCATGCTGCTGTTCCTCTCTGTCTATCTGCCTCCATCCGCACAAAGCTGCGGCTTGATAGTGTGGTGGAGCAGCCTGGGCTCGACCCCTGAGGGGCTGAGCTGCCAATGAGTAGAGCACTAGTAAGCTGAAAGAGGCTCGCTTTAGATCAGCACACACTCCCCTTCTGCAGCTACATCCCTCTCAGACTGCTTTTTTTTTTTTTTTTTTCTTTGAGTAGCTCTACTTCATTTCTTTCTGTCTTTTTCCAATGTTTTCTTGTCAGAAGGCTCGGGCTGGTCCTGAGAGATCGGAGCGGATCGGCGGAGCCGTGTTTAATATATGCTTTACACTGCGGCGAGAGCGAGACAGAACCGGGGAAAGGGAACCGAGAGCTTGCTGGGAACTTCGGTTTGAGATTCCGTTTGGCTTTTTGAATCGGCGCTGATGTCGGTGTTGTGTTGCCTGGTTTTATGTTTTCGGGATGTTGTGCGACCACAATTCACTGGTTTTAGGTCGTTAAGTTCCATCCATTATCTTCTGCTTTGTCCTATATTATGTTTGTGGGGGGGTTCCCAATGCCCATCCAGGGGAGAACGTCTCGGGCGCTGGGCAGATACACCCAGGACAGGGGGGCAATCTATCTGTGGGCCCACACTCACTCACACAGACACACTCTATATGGGGCAATTTGGAGAATTCCATTGAGCTTGATCCATGTTTTTGGACTGTGGGAGGAAACCAAAGAACCCGGAGGAAACCCATGCAGCCGTGTCCAAATGGTCTTTAAATTTTGTTTCAATGATGTGACAAAATGAAACAACAATGTAAACATGCCCATGCCCATCCAGGGGAGAACATCTCGGGCACTGGGCAGATACACCAAGACCAGGGTGCCAATCTATCACTGGGCACACACTCACTCACACAGACACACTCTATATGGGGCAATTTGGAGAATTCAATTAACTTGATCCATGTTTTTGGACTGGGGAAGGAAACCGGAGAACCCGGAGGAAACCCATGCGGACACGGGGAGAACATGGAAACTCCACCCAGATTGGGATTCGAACCGGGAATCCCTAGCGCTGAGAGGAGAACATGTTAACCACTAAGCCACCGTGCCGCCCTCAAAAAAAACAAATCTTGATTTTTTAAAAAAGTTCTCATTTTATCTCATTCCGCTTTATCTTATATCAGTGTCGTTGGGGGGGGGGGGGTTCCCCATGCCCATCCAGGGGAGAACGTTTCGGGCGCTGGGCAGATACACCCAGAACAGGACGCCAATCTATCGCTGGGCACACACTCACTCACACAAACACACTCTATATGGGGCAATTAGGAGAATTCAATTGACCTTGATCCATGTTTTTTGGACTGTGGGAGGAAACCGGAGGAAACCCATGCAGACACGGGGAGAACATGGAAACCACCCAGATTGGAATTCGAACCGGGAATCCCTAACACTGAGAGGAGAACGTGCTAACCACCCAGGTCGTTAAGTATTAATATAAATACACTGTCTGGCCAAATAGAAAGTCACCACCTGGATGTAACTTCGCAGGCAGGTGCTGGACGATGGTCCAGCTGGTCAGGTCTGGGTTCAGCAACGGTGCTCAGACTGAGGTCAGCTGACTACCTGAATTTACTGACCAGGTTATTCCATCAATGGACTTCTTATTTAAATTAAATTATTTCGGCTATGGGGCACGGTGGCTTAGTGGTCGGCACGTTCGCCTCTCAGCACTAGGGATTCCCGGTTCGAATCCCCATCTGGGTGGAGTTTCCATGTTCTCCCCGTGTCCCCGTGGGTTTCCTCCGGGTTCTCCGGTTTCCTCCCACAGTCCAAAAACATGGATCAAGTCAATTGAGCTCTCCAAATTTCCCCATATAGAGTGTGTCTGTGTGAGTGAGTGTGTGTCCAGTGATAGATTCGCGTCCTGTCCTGGGTGTGTCTGCCCAGCGCCCAAGACGTTCTCCCCTGGAGTGGTCAGCACGTTCGCCTCTCAGCGCTGGGGATTCCTGGTTCGAATCCCCATCTGGGTCGAGTTTCCATGTTCTCCCTTTGTCCGCGTGGGTTTCCTCTGGGTTCTCCGGTTTCCTGCCACAGTCCAAAAACATGGATCAAGTCAATTGAGTTCTCCAAATTGCCCCATATAGAGTGTGTCTGTGTGAGTGAGTGTGTGCCCAGCGATAGGTTGGTGCCCTGTCCTGGGTCTATCTGCCCAGCGCCCGGAATGTTCTCCCCTGGATGGGCATGGGGAACCCCCCCCCCCCCCCCCCCCCCGCAACCCTAATATAGGATAAAGCGGAAGAGAATGAATGAATAAGTGTTGGGAACGATGGTCTTCTCACCGCCAGTGGCTCCGAGCCAAGCGAATAACTCCAGATGCCTTTTTAATTTGCAGTGTAAATGAATTGAAATTAGCGGTGGTTCTGGCAGACGGACAGCCCGCCGGACGGTGTTTACAGAGCACTGGACGGGTTTAGCGAAACGTGCCGACGGTGCAGTCTCCGAGAAGCGAAGGATTCTTCTGGAAGTGGCAAAAAAAGAAAGGGAGCATCATTACACTCCGGCGAGATAGAGCTATCAAAGAGCTTAGAGAACGATAAATAAGGGCTCGGGATAATGCCGAGAGGTCTGCGAAGAAGCAGATAAGACAATGCGTAAGCCAAGCCGTGGCTTTATAGCCGCGGGGGCCGCGCTCCGTGCCGTTCGTTAGCTGGTCTCGATGTCTTACCTCCGTCTCGGACCGGCTGATCAGTGACCTACGAGGTTCTCGGATTCTCTGGGAACCTGAAGTGAAGCAGCTATGTGAGGAATTCGGTTCCGATTGGCCACCTGGAACACTATCGCTGCCATCATCCGCTCTGAAACATGACAGGCCTGCGTGACCGGGACGCTGGAGATGTGTCACTATTGATGCAACGTGTGTGATGTTGCAGAAGATGCGTGTGGCAGCCTCCGCCGAAGTGACAGTATTGCTTTGGGCAGTGTGACAGCAGCTGCATCTCCAGGCTTTAAAGCTCTTAAGAAGGGCAACTGAGGACCAACCCCCCCCCCCCTTCTGCCCCCTGAAGCCTCTTAACACTGGTTTTCTTTCCAGTTCTTAGTTGATCATGGAAGTCTGGTGGCACAGAGAGCCCTGAGGTGCTGCTCATCAGCATGACTTGTCTTTAAAGTAATGCACTTTTCACATAATACACAGTCCTTAAATCTGATTGGCTGTGCCGTTTGACATTTATTGACGATAATGCACACCTCTGAGAGCTTTACATTGGTATCAATGCATGATGTACAATCCATGCATCCATTATATTCTACTTTATCCTCTAGTAGGGTCGCGGTGGGGTTCCCCATGCCCATCCAGGGGAGAACGTTTCGGGCGCTGGGCAGATACACCCTGGACAGGACGCCAATCAATAACTGGACACACACTCACTCACACAAACACACTCTATATGGGGCAATTTGGAGAATTCAATTAACCTAATCCTTGTTTTTGGACTGTGGGAGGAAGCTGGAGAACCTGGAGGAAACCCACGTGGACACGGGGAGAACATGGAAACTCCACCCAGATTGGGATTCGAACCGGGAATCCCTAGCGCTGAGAGGAGAACGTGCTGACCGCTAAGCCACCGTGCCAACCTGATTGGTCATCCATCCATCCATCCATTATCTTCCGCTTTATCCTCTATTAGGGTCGTGGGGGGTTCCCCATGCCCATCCAGGGGGGAACGTCTCGGGTGCTGGGCAGATACACCCAGGACAGGGCACCAATCTATCACTGGGCACACACTCACTCACACAAACACACTCTATATGGGGCAATTTGGAGAATTCAATTAACCTAATCCTTGTTTTTGGACTGTGGGAGGAAGCTGGAGAACCTGGAGGAAACCCACGTGGACACGGGGAGAACATGGAAACTCCACCCAGATTGGGATTCGAACCGGGAATCCCTAGCGCTGAGAGGAGAACGTGCTGACCGCTAAGCCACCGTGCCAACCTGCAACCTTGGAATCTGAAGGCAATTATCTTGGCATGAGCTTAAACGTTCTCCCCTGGATGGGCATGGGGAACCTAGTAGAGGACTTAAGCGGAAGATATATTAATTAATTAATTAATTAATTAATATTATTAGGGGAAGGCACGGTGGCTTAGTGGTTGGCACGTTCGCCTCTCAGCATTAGGGATTCCTGGTTTGAATCCCCATCTGGATGGAGTTTCCATGTTCTCCCCGTGTGGTTCTCCGGTTTCCTCCCATAGTCCAAAAACATGGATCAAGTCAATTGAGTTCTCCAAATTGCCCCATATAGAGTGTGTTTGAGTGAGAGTGTGTGTGTGTGTGCCCAGAGATAGATTGGCGCCCTGTCCTGGGTGGATCTGCCCAGCGCCCGAAACGTTCTCCCCTGGATGGGCATGTGGAACCCCCTCCCGCAACCCTAATAGAGGATAAAGCAGAAGAAAATGAACGAAATTAATATTATTAGGGGGCGGCATGGTGGCTTAGTGGTTAGCACGTTCTCCTCTCAGCGCTAGGGATTCCCGTTTCGAATCCCAATCTGCGTGGAGTTTCCATGTTCTCCCCGTGTCTACGTGGGTTTCCTCCGGGTTCTCCGGTTTCCTCCCACAGTCCAAAAACATGGATCAAGTCAATTGAGTTCTCCAAATTGCCCCATGTAGAGTGTGTTTGAGTGAGTGTGTGTGTGCGTGTGCGTATGCGTGTGCCCAGAGATAGATTGGCGCCCTGTCCTGGGTGGATCTGCCCAGCGCCCGAAACGTTCTCCCCTGGATGGGCATGGGGAACCCACCCCCCCCCGCAACCCTAATAGAGGATAAAGCAGAAGAAAATGAATGAAATGAATATTATTAGGGGGCGGCATGGTGGCTTAGTGGTCAGCATGTTCTCCTCTCAGCGCTAGGGATTCCCGGTTCGAATTCCCATCTGCGTGGAGTTTCCATGTTCTCCCCGTGTCTGCGTGGGTTTCCTCCGCGTTCTCTGGTTTCTTCCCACCGTCCAAAAACATGGATCAAGTCAATTGAGTTCTCCAAATTGCCCCATATAGAGTGTGTCTGTGTGAGTGAGTGTGGGCCCAGCGATGGATTGGCAGGACTGGAAACTTGGAAAACTGTAGTTATTTTGCTTTATTTGGAATCTCTCGCTCAGATCTCAGGGTTAAAACGGCCAACGCTCACTCTCCAGAAATATCACTTCAGGTCGCTGTGTTAGGACGCCGCTTCCGCAACCTTGGAATCTGAAGGCAATTATCTTGGCATGAGCTTAAATCTTCCTCAGAGGTTCTGCTCTCGGCCATCTATCACTTTTCAGCCACTAATCCTCAGGTTCTTCTCTAAAGCCCAGCTTTGTAAACACAGTTCTGTGTACTGATGCTGATGGAACCGTCTTGGAACTGTCTTGAGGATCCTTAAAAAAAGAGTCAAATGAATCCGGTATTTATAATGCATTATGAACACGTTCCAACTTTTATAAAATATCCATAAGGCTTTATGACACTTGTCACAAACCTCGGAAACACTTGCTATGAATCCGGTATTCATTATGCATTTATGTCAGATATGCCCAGTGATAGATTGGCACCCTGTCCTGGGTGTATCTGCCCAGCGCCTGAAACGTTCTCCCCTGGATGGGCATGGGGAACCTAGTAGAGCACTTAAGCGGAAGATATATTAATTAATTAATTAATTAATTAATATTATTAGGGGCTTAGTGGTTAGCACGTTCTCCTCTCAGCCCTAGGGATTCCCGGTTCGAATCCCCATCTGGGTGGAGTTTCCATGTTCTCCCCGTGTCTGCGTGGGTTTCCTCCGGGTTCTCCGGTTTCCTCCCACAGTCCAAAAACATGGATCAAGTCAATTGAATTCTACAAAATTGCCCCATATAGAGTGTGTCTGTGTGAGTGAGTGTGTGCCCAGCGATGGATTGGCGCCCTGTCCTGGGTGTATCTGCCCAGTGCCCGAAACGTTCTCGCCTGGATAGGCATGGGGGAACCCCCCCACAACCCTAATATAGGATAAAGCAGAAGAAAATGAATTAAATGAATATTATTAGGGGGCGGCACGGTGGCTTAGTGGTTAGCACATTCTCAACTCAGCACTAGGGATTCCCGGTTCGAATCCCCATCTGGGTGGAGTTTCCATGTTCTTCTCGTTTCCGTGTGGGTTTCCTCCGGGTTCTCCGGTTTCCTCCCACAGTCCAAAAACATGGATCGTCAATTGAGTTCTCCAAATTGCCCCATATAGAGTTTGTCTGTGTGAGTGAGTGTGTGCCCAGAGATGGATTGGCGCCCTGTCCTGGGTGTATCTGCCCAGCGCCCGAAACGTTCTCCCCTGGATGGGCATGGGGAGCGCCCTAAACCCCCCCCCCCCACACACACACACACGACCCTAGCAGAGGATAGAGCAGAAGATAATGGATGGATGGAATTATTAATATTATTACAGCAGATTTGGGAATTTCAAATAATTTGGTCTTTCTTTTGGACTTTTGAGGGCTAAATGATGCGTCCACTTAAAGTTCGCTGTTTTAGGCCAAGCTACTTCATTGTTTCCCCCTGCAGATTCTGTAGATTCTTAATCACATGTGTTTTCTAAGATGTGTAATCACATCTTAGAGTGATGTCTTATGGTTGAGCTATAATTACATGCACATGTCTGTCCATATTTTATTGTTCTTTACCTGCATATCATTAAAACCGTAGCTGTGGACAGTGCAGGGGGTATAACAGCAGGTTAGAATAGACTCGGAGATAAGAGCAAGTGGCTGATTGACAACTCAATGAGCACTCTGTCACCCTTTTGCTCTCACTAGCCAAGTGTTATTGATTCAGCTGTAATTGATTATGGCTTCAGATGGCTTTTCAATAGACTGTGGCCTAAGTAAAGGCAATATGATTGGCCGATGATGGAGACTGAGAGCTCGGCCGGGCAGAACAGGAAACTGGAATAGTGGCGGCTAGATGAAAGAACTCTCGATGCAGGCAAAGATGAAGGCCATATACTGAAAGTAATGGGCTGCGGGCCGATAATGGTAACACTGTGTTTGCTTTCGAGACCAGCTGCTGGGTCCCAGGATGCACAAATCTTATCCGCCGCGACGCCACATTAATCTCCTTAACACTGGAACCTCTTGTTTTCGAGAGAATCTTTTTTCCAAATGGTCCATAACTGTCTGTAGGAAAATACATTCGTTATTTCACCCACGTTACCTCTTCTGTGGATGATTTTCGACTCGACCGTCGATTGTAAAGTGCGGTACCTCAGGTAGTGATCAGTGAAAGCCAAGCCACCAGTGCTGCGTAGTGATTTAAGCTTTTTATTAAGCTTAGGGATGTAATAGAATAAAATGCTGCACAAAGCGACGCCCATAAAACGCTGTGGAGAATTTAATTGTGCTACGTGATGTTGGGTAAACAGCACACCTACATAAAAAACAATGACGAGATGAAAAATGTGATCTATTTTCCCTACTGTACTTACATCTGTGCAGTGTAACACACACATTGAGTGTTCTCTGCCATGGGGCAGTCATGGCCTTGTGGTTAAGGAACCAACCTTGTGAATATATATATATATATATATATATATATATATATATATATATATATATATATATATATATATATATATATGTGGCTTAGTGGTTAGCATGTTCGCCTCTCAGCTCTAGGGATTCCCGGTTCGAATCCCCATCTGGGTGGAGTTTCCATGTTCTCCCTGTGTCTGCGTGGGTTTCCTCCGGGTTCTCCGGTTTCCTCCCACAGTCCAAAAACATGGATCAAGTCAATTGAATTCTCAAAAAATTGCCCCATATAGAGTGTGTCTGTGTGAGTGAGTGTGTGCCCAGCGATGGATCGGCGCCCTGTCCTGGGTGTATCTGCCCAGCGCCCGAGACGTTCTCCCCTGGATGGGCATGGGGAACCCCACCGCGACCCTAATAGAGGATAAAGCGGGAGATAATGAATGAATGAATGAATATATATATTTTTATATACCCTCTTATTACATTGTGGAACGACTAGAAAAAAAGATGAGCCTGTAGAAAGTACACTGTGAGTTGAATGAGAACTCCAACTACAAGAGTTTTTTAGAGTATATTTATTAGAGATGATGTCATAAATTAAAATGTATTGTTTTTTAGTTGGACGGCACGGTGGCTTAATGGTTAGCACAGTCGCCTCTCAGCGCTAGGGATTCCCGGTTCGAATCCCAATCTGAGTAGAGTTTCCATGTCCTCCCTGTGTCCGCGTGGGTTTCCTCCGGGTTCTCTTGTTTCCTCCCACAGTCCAAAAACATGAATCAAGGTCGATTGAATTCTCCAAATTACCCCATATATAGTGTATGTGTGTGTTTGTGATTGAGTGTGTGTGATAGATTGGCATCCTGTCCTGGCTGTATCTGCCCAGCGCCCCAAACGTTCTCCCTGGATGGGCATGGGAACCCCCCCCCCACACACACACACACACACACACAACCCTAAAAGAAGCAGACGATAATGGATGTGTGTGTGTGTATATATATTCAGATGCCATGGACACGCGCCTATGTTGATGATTCACCACCAAGATAGCGACCGATGTCTGACCGGTGAGAAATGTACCTGAACACACCTAGTTTTAAAAAAAACAATGAAAAAATAAGCTAGTTATGAAGTACGCCCTCTGGAGGTTATGGCACACAAACACATTTCACATTGTAATTCACACGGTGCACCAGTGCACCACTTATATGCATCCCTGGTTATATAGGAGGTGTATAGGAGGATACAGAACCATTATGATGTATGAACATCCTACACATTTCAAGTCAAATATATCTGAATATATGAGCTCAGAATAAAGCATCATACCCATGAGCCCTAGCATTTAAAAAACCCATTAAGTAGAAAAAAAAATCACACTCTTGTTTTTCTGCTTATGGAGCTGGAAAGGTCATTTAAGAGACAGTTATGACTTTATTGTTGCAAACAACCTCACCAGCCTGACAGGTGGTGGTGGCCTTTCGCAAGTTGTTTATAGTCACACCAAGTTCATTATCATTAACTTTAAATGATGCTTTTTCACATTGTTGGCCCACTGATGTCATCTTCTGACAGAGGTGCTGCTCTCCGACACCTGAGCTGAAGTTTATTGCCAGACTCGACGAGATGGGAGCCTGTCACTGAGACCATCAGTGAGGCTGGCGTTTTGAAGTATAATGTCCAGTTTCAATTACACCACAAGGTTTATTCGCCTTGGTCATGCCTGTGCTGTCAGGCAATTTCTAAAATATAGGAATTCGAAGTGACACTGGGGAGACCTTTCACCTCGGTGGAGTCATGGGGTCCTTGTAAATGTTGCTTTGTCTGACATGTTTAATTGTATTTCGAGCTGAACTGCTGACGAAGTATCATGCTGAGTAGAAGACAAACACAAGACAGAGATGTTTGACCTGATCCCTGACAGCACTGATCATTTCCTTGAAAGGAGCTGTCTACTTTTGTACAGCACACTTGGCATTGTAGGACGCCTCACACATTCAATGTGACAAGGTCGAAAGGTTGCAGACAGCAAATCTGCATATCCGGATCTCCAGTTTGGGACGAGTTTGGTAAATGATGACAAAATCTCACACTTCAGATAACACATTTGTGCACGTGGCACGGCATGCTGGGAAATGTGGGCGTGTCGGGTCCAACCACATGAGATGGAACACCACAAGAGACAAAACATAGTTCAATTAGTTTATTAATATAATATAATATAATATAAGGGCGGAACGGTGGCTTAGTGGTCAGCACGTTCTCCTCTCAGCGCTAGGGATTCCCGGTTCGAATCCCCATCTGAGTTTCCATGTTCTCCCCGTGTCTGCGTGGGTTTCCTCCGGGTTCTCCGGTTTCCTCCCACAGTCCAAAAAACATGGATCAAGTCAATTGAATTCTCCAAATTGCCCCATATAGAGTGTGTCTGTGTGAGTGAGTGTGTGCCCAGCGATGGATTGGCGCCCTGTCCTGGGTCTGTCTGCCCAGCGCCCGAGACGTTCTCTCCTGGATGGGCATGGGGAACCCCACCGCGACCCTAATAGAGGATAAAGCGGGAGATAATGAATGAATAATATAATATAATATAATATAATATAATATACTATACATCGGCGGCACGGTGGCTTAGTGGTCAGCACGTTCTCCTCTCAGCACTAGGGATTCCCGGTTCGAATCCCCATCTGGGTGGAGTTTCCATGTCCTCCCCGTGTCCGTGTGGGTTTCCTCCGGGTTCTCCGGTTTCCTCCCACAGTCCAAACACATGGATCAATTCAATTGAGTTCTCCAAATTGCCCCATATAGAGTGTGTATGTGTGAGTGAGTGTGTGCCCAGTGATAGATTGGCGCCCTGTCCTGGGTGTATCTGCCCAGCGCCCGAGACGTTCTCCCCTGGATGGTCATGGGGAACCCCCCCCCCACGTCCCTAATACAGGATAAAGCGGAAGATGATGAATGAATAAATGAACAGTTCCAATATATTATTTATAATGCATTATGTCACTTTGTGTTGTAAAGCATGATGGCATGTTCTGATAACATTATATTAATGTTTTTTTCCTGGCGTTAGTGTTTATTGGTACATCAGTGGGGCCTCACCTTTACTCGTCGTGTTTCTAATTAAGGAGAAAAGTTGAAAAGATTCCAGATTCCTTCTTGTCGGCTCTGTACCCTGCGTGATCATGTGAGCCTTTATCACTGTTGATGCTAATTAGGGTGTTCGGTAATGAACGGCGTCTCGGAATTAGAATAATTTGGGATATGATAGTTAGGACGCTTCTAATTAGATTTTGATATGACACAGTTTGACAAATGCTTGTGCGATGAAAGGAGGCTTTGTGTGTCGCGCATGATGAGTGACTATCAAATGTAACACTTTTGCTCTTCTTTGTGTTTTGGGCTGGAAATTAAATCGAGACAAATTATAAAAAAAAAAATTAGGAAGACGTGAAAAAGCGACTAAATGCTACATTAAAGATTCATTCGTTGCTAATCAGAAATGATGCTGACGTGAATCAAATATGCGAAGACAAAAAAAGCTACGTTCGTGGCTTTGATCAAATCACAAACAACTGCATAATATTATACATTCATTTCATTCATTATCTCCCGCTTTATCCTCTATTAGGGTCGCGGGGGGGTTCCCCATGCCCATCCAGGGGAGAACGTCTCGGGCGCTGGGAAGATACACCCAGGACAGGGCGCCAATCCATCGCTGGACACTCACTTACTCACACATACACACTCTATATGGGGCAATTTGGAGAATTCAATTGACTTGATCCATGTTTTTGGACTGTGGGAGGAAACCGGAGAACCGGAGGAAATCCACGTGGACACGGGGAGAACATGGAAACTCCACCCAGATTGGGATTTGAACCGGGAATCTCTAGCGCCGAGAGGCGAACGTGCTAACCACTAAGCCACCATGCCGCCCCATAATATTATACAGTTTGTTCTAAACGTAAACGGCTGTTAATTTCTCGATGAGGAACACATGAACGACGGTCATGCACAGTATGGTCAGTATGGTCAATAACAGCAAGCTGGACTGTGATAACCCATCCATCCATTCATCCATTATCTTCCGCTTTATCCTATATTAGGGTCGCGGGGGGTTCCCCATGTCCATCCAGGAGATGAGAGAACGTTTCAGGCGCTGGGCAGATAGACCCAGGACAGGGCGCCAATATATCGCTGGACACACACTCACACAGACATACACACTCTATATGGGGCAATTTGGAGAACTCAAATTGACTTGATCCATGTTTTTGGACTGTGGGAGGAAACCGGAGAACCCGGAGGAAACCCACACGGACACGGGGAGAACATGGAAACTCCACCCAGATTGGGATTCGAACCGGGAATCCCTAGCGCTGAGAGGCGAACGTGCTAACCGACTGTGATAAAAACACTGTCTATTCATAATGCATTATAATCACATTTATAAAGATTTTAAAAGTATTCATAATGCTTTATAACACTTGTCTTAAGTCTCTGTTAATGTACACGGCAGTTTATAACAACACAAAAAGTGTTATGAGAATGTTTCATAAGGATTATAACACTATGTGACATGCATTATATGCTTATAATGCATTATGACTGGATTAATAAATCCATCCATCCATTAT
>JAFMOC010000058.1:1950000-1967500 GCA_019802505.1 Corydoras sp. C115 | reverse complement strand
CCATATAGAGTGTGTATGTGAGTGAGTGTGTGCCCAGTGATAAATTGGCGCCCTGTCCTGGGTGTATCTGAGACGTTCTGCCATGGATGGGCATGGGGAACCCTACCGCGACCTTAATAGAGCGGAAGGATGGATGGGTGGATGTTTCTTATGTAGGCGGCATTGGGGCCTCTCAATGCTGGGGATTAAGGTTTGAATTCCAATCTGCGTGGAGTTTCCTCGCACAGTTCAAAAACGTTCCCTGGAATCCAAGGAAACCCACGTGGATACGGGGAGCCAATCATGGGGCAAAACTCCACACCAGATTTGGGACTTGATTCGAACCAGACCCTGGAATCCCTCCAGCGCTGAGAGGAGAACATGCTTACCACTAAACCACCGTGCCGCCCTAAGTGAAAGATAATGAATGAATGAATGAATTAATGTTTTCTATGTACAGTATTTTGCAGGTGGCTCTTTTCAGAGCGACTCAAATGCAACTCAGAGTTGAGGACTTTAATCCAACCTCCTAACCACAAAGTCACCACTTTCCTGCCCAGAAAGCATTTGGATGTGGACCACTGCTGGCTGAGATGTGGCACCGCCGGCCCACTGTCAGTACTGGCATACGGAACGTTAGCCACCGGTGGCCCTCGTATTAAAAGCATGCATTTGGCCAAGATATCCCATGAAACATCTGGTTCACATTTACTAGAGATATGGCGCTGCACTTTTGGCTGATGCATGGCTGTAATCTTGTGCGTATGTGGCCCACATCTGCCCCGGGGTCTACCCAAGTACCATCAACCCATACAGTAAGTGGGCCAGAATTATGTTGCTTTTCATCTGTATGTCATTCTCTGTCTTTCCTCCAGTGATGCTTCAGAATAGCGAACACAAAGATTTTCTACGGTTTCCTCCAGCATGGGTTTTCATTTTTGTTTTTGTCTTTATCCTCTACTAGGGTTGCGGGGGGGGGGTTCCCCCATACCCATCCAGGGGAGAACGTTTTGGGCACTGGGCAGATACACCCAGGACAGAATGCCAATCTATCGCTGGAGACACTCACTCACACATACACTCTATATGGGGCAATTTGGAGAATTTAATTGACATTGAGGGCGGCAAGGTGGCTCAGTGGTTAGATTGTTCACCTCTCAGCGCTAGGGATTCCCGGTTCGAATCCCAATCTGGATGGAGTTTCCATGTTTGCCCCGTGTCCGCGTGGGTCTCCACCGGGTTCACTGGTTTCCTCCCACAGTCCAAAAACATGGACCAAGTCAATTGAATTCTCCAAATTGAATCCAAAAGAGTGTGTGTGTGTGAGTGAGTGTGTGCCCAGCGATAGATTGGCGCCCTGTCCTGGGTGTATCTGCCCAGCGCCCGAGACGTTCTCCCCTGGATGGGTATGGGGAACCCCCCACAACCCTATTAAAGCATGGAAGATTTTCTCCAGTTTCCTCCTACATAGGTTTTCATTTTTGTTATACACCCAGGACAGGGTGCCAATCTATCGCTGGGCACACACTCACACACAGACACACTCTATATGGGGCAATTTGGAGAATCCAGTTGACGTTGATCCATGTTTTTGGACTGTGGGAGGAAACCGGAGAACCCGGAGGAAACCCACGCCGACACGGGGAGAACATGGAAACTCCAACATTGGGATTCGAACCGGGAATCCCTAGAGCTGAGAGGCCAACGTGCTAACCACTAAACCACCGTGCCGCCCGTGGTCCCTGGTCGTTCAGTAATTTCTTTTGAGTCTGTATCCCATCCATCCATTATCTCCCACTTTATCCTCTATTAGGGTTGCGGTGTGGTTCCCCATGCCCATCCAGGGGAGAACATCTCGGGCGCTGGGCAGATAGACCCAGGACAGGGCGCCAATCTATCGCTGGGCACACACTCACACACAGACACACTCTATATGGGGCAATTTGGAGAATCCAGTTGACGTTGATCCATGTTTTTGGACTGTGGGAGAAAACCGGAGAACCCGGAGGAAACCCACGCCAACACGGGGAGAACATGGAAACTCCAACATTGTGATTCGAACCGGGAATCCCTAGTGCTGAGAGGCCAACGTGCTAACCACTAAACCACCGTGCCGCCCGTGGTCCCTGGTCGTTTAGTCATTTCTTTTTAGTCTGTATAAAAAGCAAAAAAAAAAATCAATCGTTCTGTTTATAACCTGCCGCTCGCTGCTCTGCAACTGAAAAACCTCTTAGCTCTCTCAGGTCCACCTTTGTAGTTAAACAGTAAAAATGGATTTTTTTGGACTTGGCAAGGCCTTTACTGTAAGCACTCTGAAGTTGTAAGTAAATTCTAAATATAATAGACACCATTTTAAGCAAGTGTGTAATTATTAGCTAATGTAATTACAAATTGATTGCTCCTCACTAATCACATTTCACCGGTGATGATGGTGGCGGGTCTGTTGGCTATCCCAGAAACACTGAGTCAGTCAAGAAATCAGCTCCTAAAAATAAAAAAAAGCTGCAGTCTATGTTTAGGCAGATTTTTAAAAATATAATATATAATATATATATAATATAATATACCAGTGTCTGTGCAGGTAGGTCTACTCTCTGGTTAAAGGTAAGTGCTGTTATGGTAAAACGGAAATGTTCAGGTGCGGTAACAGCTCAGCGATGAATCAATAGGCCACACAAGCTCACAGACTGGGATTACGGAGTCCTGAAGCATGAAATAGTGGAAATTCCAAACTGTCCGTGGGTGCAATATCAGCAGATTACTTTTTCACAACGACGTTTATAAATCAGATCCACATTCTACAACTAACCACATTCTGTCCCAGGTCACTTTGAATTTACCCATTGTGGGACCAATAAAGGCATCTTATATCATGTGGGAAGTAAATGGGATATGCTTCATTGTACACATAGCACAAAACAAACCAGTAAATAATCTGCATGAAATTCATTTAAAAAGTCAAACAAAAAAATCAGGAGGGGTGATTTCCTGTTATAGATATATGACGTCCTGCAAGAGCATAGTGAACCATATGTATACAGTATATATTGTTATTAGAGTAAATAGGTTAATAAAAAATAAAAATAAAAATAAATAAAAAAAAACAACAATATCCTGTGACCATCATCCCATTTCTGACCAGATAGACCAAGATTAATTCACCTTTAATGATTTCTTTCAGGTTTACAATGTAATCCTCCTCAGACCTCCCCCTCACCCCATCCTGTTAATGGTAAGTGCTCAGGAACCATACACAGACAGTGTTATATATAAAGCTTGTAGATGTACACAACCACAATTATAAAGTGTTACAAGAACATGCTATAAGGTTTAATAACACACAGTGGCATAATGCATTTATATATATATATATATGCATTATGCCACTGTGTGTTATAAAACCTGTGTGTTATATATATAAATTATATATATTATACATATACTGTATATATATAATTCATTTATATATATATATATAACTTATATAATGCAAGTTATATATTTTAACTGCTCATCAACTTATTATATAGACCTGTGACCTAAAGCCTTATAACGTTTGTGTTTAACGAGTGCTTTTCTTGAAAATGACTTCATAAGTGCTCATAACTATTTATAAAAGCTTATAAGCTCTTTTCTTTACTCTTTGCTCTTTACAGGCATAAAGTAGTGTTGTCATTAACTACTTTTTGAAAGAGACTGCATACATAGTAGCACGTAATGACTTATAAAAGCTTATTAATGCTCTTTTAGTAAAATGTAATCATCTGTTTTAAGTAAAAAAATTTAACCATGCGAAGCATCAAAAGATGAAATAAGTTCATGTCATAATGCATAATGTCACTTTGTGTTATAAAGTCTCATGTTGAATTGTTATAACAATTTATCATTATGATTATATACATTTATGTACATTAAAAAAGGCTTATGAGAATAATGAATTAATAATAATTCATATTAATTTTTAATTAATTATTTTTAATTATTATTATTATTATTATATATATTATTATTATTATTATATTATTTTTATTTATATGTATTTATATAATTATTTGAAATTATTATTATTAGTATAAATAATTAATACATTACAAAGCTTTATAAATGCACTTATAATGCATTATGAATACCGGATTCGTTGAAAGGCACTGTGGCTTAGTGGTTAGCATGTTCTCCTCTCAGCACTAGAAAATCCTGGTTCGAATCCCAATCTGGGTGGAGTTTCCATGTTCTCCCCGTGTCGGCGTGGGTTTCCTCCGGGTTCTCCGGTTTCATCTCACAGTCCAAAAACATGGATCAAGGTCAACTGAATTCTCCAAATTGCCCCATATAGAGTGTGTTTGTGTGTGAGAGTGTGTTCCCAGCGATAGATTGGCACCCTGTCCTGGGTGTATCTGCCCAGCGCCTGAAACATTCTTCCCTGGATGGGCATGGGGAACCCCCCCCCTCCCGTGACCCTAATAGAGGATAAAGTGGAAGATAATGGATGGATGGATTCGTTGAAAATGTTATAGAATTTTCTAATATATACAAAAGAATCTTAAGTAAATACATGTATACATGTACATGTGTAACCTGGGTTCTGCTAAATATTCAGAACTACCTTGGTATAATTCATTCATTCATTCATTATCTCCCGCTTTATCCTCTATTAGGGTCGCGGTGGGGTTCCCAATGCCCATCCAGGGGAGAACGTCTCGGGCGCTGGGCAGATAGACCCAGGACAGGGCGCCAATCCATCGCTGGGCACACACTCACTCACACAGACACACACTATATGGGGCAATTTTGAGAATTCAATTGACTTGATCCATGTTTTTGGACTGTGGGAGGAAACCGGAGAACCCGGAGGAAACCCACGCGGACACGGGGAGAACATGGAAACTCCACCCAGATGGGGATTCGAACCGGGAATCCCTAGCGCTGAGAGGCGAACGTGCTGACCACTAAGCCACCGTGCCGCCTTACCTTGGTATAATTATGCATCAGTAATGAGGTCAGCACCATGGACAGAGACATTGTAGAAAAGGCATGAGAAAGGTAAAAAAAAAAAAAAAAAAAAACACATTCATGTGTGTAGACAGGAGGTTTCATTGTGTGTGTGTGTGTGTGTGTGTGTGTGTGTGTGTGTATGCACACTTGCGCCTCCTTGTTCTTCTGTTAAGTGGAGCTGGAGTAGCGCGCTACACTCCAGCTCTAAAAGCACATCAAACGGCGTCAGCGGGCACTCTCCTAATTGAATACAAGCAGCCGTGAGTTGTGGACAGGGCAGTGCATGCGTCACAAGAACTTTGGGCCAGGCTCACGCCACTCCTCAAATGTCAGCTTTCTTCTCCTGATCCGCTCCTCGCCGAGTAGAAAAGTCAACACCCTCCCCCCCCCACTCCGCCCGCATTCTTCTGGGGGTTGTTATGCGTACCAAAGTAAATGGAAGTCTGTTTGATCTGACAGGCCTGAATTTAATTGACTGGGTGAGGGCTGCCGAGGGCAGATGGATGGAGATGCAAACAAAGAAAGCTGGGCAGCAATCCCTCTTCCCCGGTTAACCCTCTCATTGGGACTTCAGTTGGGCTTCACGACCAGCTGGATCCTAGTGCGCTTTGTCATTCAAAGCCACGGTTGATGAAAGTGGATGCAAGTGTAGCAGAAAATGATCGAATGCCGAAATGGATTTTCAGCCTAATGAAGTTTCACTAACTGTATAATGCTAAGTACGCCGTAATAAATGACGTATAATGTACATAGCAAATGCAAAAATGGGTTATGGCCATTTTCTTTCGAGCCACACTACACACGGTATATCGTTTATATACAACTCATTAACTGCACAGCGTTGGCCTAATTGACATGGGTTAATGAAACACCGTATAGGTCTTGGGGGGAACTCTTGAACCTCATTAAATGTAAATTACAAAAGTAAAGTTAGACACACAATGAAGTTATGAAGCTGTTTTTAAAAGGCCTTAGCTCTCGGAGGGGTGTCCGTCCTTATAAGGCATAATTTATAAGTAAAAAGCATAATTTATTATAAAGTACTGAAGCAAAACCTCCGTAACTACGGCGTGGCATGGTGGCTTAGTGGTTAGCATGTTCTCCTCTCAGCACTAGGGGTTTAAATCCCAAACTGGGTGGAGTTTCCATGTTCTCCCCGTGGGTTTCCTCCGGGTTCTCTGGTTTCCTCCCACAGTCCAAAAACATGGATCAAGTCAATTGAATTCTCCAAATTGCCCCATATAATGTGTGTGTGTGTGTGTGTGTGTGTGTGAGTGAGTGTGTGCCCAGTGATAGATTGGCGCCTGTCCTGGGTGTATCTGCCCAGCGCCCGAGACGTTCTCCCCTGGATGGGCATGGGAAACCCCCCCCCCGTGACCCTAGTATAAGATTAAGCGGAACATAATGAGATAAAATGAGACAACTTTTAAAAAATCTGATTTGTTTTTTGCGGGCAGCACGGTGGCTTAGTGGTTAGCATGTTCTCCTCTCAGCACTAGGGATTCCTGATTCGAATCCCAATCTGGGTGGAGTTTCCATGTTCTCCCCGTGTCCGCGTGGGTTTCCTCCGGGTTCTCCGGTTTCCATCCACAGTCCAAAAACATGGACCAAGGTCAATTGAATTCTCCAAATTGCCCCATATAATGTGTGTGTGAGTGAGTGTGTGCCCAGTGATAGATTGGCGCCCTGTCCTGGGTGTATCTGCCCAGCGCTCGAAACGTTCTCCCCTGGATGGGCATGGGGAACCCCCCCACGACCCTAGTATAAGATTAAGCGGAACATAATGAGATAAAATGAGATGGCTTAGTGGTTAGCATGTTCTCCTCTCAGCGCCCGGGATTCCAGGTTCGAATCCCAATCTGGGTGGAGTTTCCATGTTCTCCCCGTGTCTGCGTGGGTTTCCTCCGGGTTCTCCGGTTTCCTCCCACAGTCCAAAAACATGAAGGTCAACTGAATTCTCCAAATTGCCCCATATAATGTGTGAGTGAGTGTGTGCCCAGTGATAGATTGGCGCCCTGTCCTGGGTGTATCTGCCCAGCGCCTGAAACATTCTCTCCTGGATGGGCATGGAGAACCCCCCCCCCACCATGACCCTAGTAGAGGATAAAGAGGAAGATAATGGTTGGATGGATGGATTTTTCTTTGTTTTGGTCTTTATTTATAAGACAAATCAACATAAAATGGCATCTTGCCCTCATCCCCAGTGCTTCTGTTTTTAAGAACTAAAAAGAGCAAAACTGCTTCTCTTGGTGCTGTATTTTTAGCCGTCCGCTGCAGCTTGTATATCTGTGCATGCATGAGTAATAGAGTGGCTCTCTCAGGCTCGTGTTCCTGCAGGCTGTCAGTGCTGTGGGGTTGTGGCATAGAGTGTTGCCTCCTGCGGGGAGAAACCCAGGAGAGAGAGACATACTTTCAGATATTTTTTTTTTTTTTTTCCGATTCTCTGCCACCATTCCACGAATCATTACAGCAGATGGTAGCTGTGCTGAAACTATTTTATTCCCAGATTAAAAATAAGTCCTCCAAGACATCGCTCGGATTTCTTCTGCTTCTCCTCTGATCTCTCCGTTTAATCTTGCCATCCCTCAAATCTGTCAACTTCATTGTCCAGAAGCAAATTCTGCAGAACATTTTTTTTTTGCCGTGTTATTTCTTTGCATGAACTCTCACACGTGTTACATCATTACCTTCACCTCTAGGTGTCTCACTTTCATTTAACGTGCTTACTGCATTTGTACGTTCTCAATTATTGATAGATAGAAAAACACAGTTTCATTTTTTTTCCAGTTAATTTGGTCATTTATTGGACGCTTTTATCCAAAGCGACTTACAAGGTGAGCACAGGGTTCATCACAACATCTCTGGAGCAATGAGGGTTAAGGGTCTTGCTCAAGAACCCACATTGGTAACTTCAGTGGACCTGGGATTTGAACCCCCAACCTTCAGATTGACAGCCCAACACCCTAACCACTGAACTACCACGTCCTTGTTGCCTGAATTTGTCGTATCGTTTAGATTTGGGCGGCACGGTGGCTTAGTGCTCAGCATGTTCTCCTCTCGGCGCTGGGGATCCAGGTTCGAATCCCAATCTGGGTGGAGTTCTCCTTGTCTCTCCACGTTCTCCTTGTCTCTGCATAGAAATCCTTCAGGAAATCGAATTTACTCCGCAGTCCAAAAGCATGGATTCAAGGTAAAATATAATGCTCTAAATTGCCCCATATAGTGTGTGTGTAAGTGAGTGCGTCCAGCGATAGATTGGCACCCTGTGCTGGGTGTATCTGCCCAGCACCCAAAACGTTCTCCCCTGGATGGGCATGGGGTTATTTTGTATATTAAGTAATTATATCGTGGCATGGTGGCTTAGTGGTTAGCATGTTCTCGTCTCAGCGCTTGGGATTTCCCGTTCAAATCCCAATCTGAGTGGAGTTTCCATGTTCTCCCTGTGTCCACGTGGGTTTCCTCCGGGTTCTCCGGTTTCCTCCCACACTCCAAAAACATGGATCAAGTCAATTGAGTTCTAAAAATTGCCCCATATAGAGTGTGTCTGTGTGAGTGAGTGTGTGCCCAGCGATAGATTGGCGTCCTGTCCTGGGTGTATCTGCCCAGCCCCCAAAACGTTCTCCCCTGGATGGGCATGGGGAACCCCCCCGCGACCCTAATATAGGACAAAGCAGAAGATAATGAATGAATGAAAGTTATTATATCTCGAATCCCAATCTGGGTGAAGTTTCCATGTTCTCCCCATGTCCACGTGGGTTTCCTCCGGGTTCTCCGGTTTCCTCCAACAGTCCAAAAACATGGATCAAGTCAATTGAATTCTCCAAATTGCCCCATATAGAGTGTGTCTGTGTGAGTGAGTGTGTGCCCAGTGATAGATTGGCACCCTGTCCTGGATGTATCTGCCCAGCGCCTGAAACGTTCTCCCCTGGATGGGCATGGGGAACCCCCCTGCGACCCTAATAGAGGATAATGTGGAAGATAATGGATGGATGGATGTATCTATCTATTTTGATCATACAAAATAGGAACCAAGCAAGCACCATATTACAGAAGTCGATCCAAAAGATGCTGAGGGTTCGGACTGATAGCTGTGCCGCCTGCTCGGTCAGAAGAGGTTTAATCTTTTTGATTTCAGAAATGTATCTGTAGAACCGGGCTGTTTAAGTGACCTGTCCTCATGTATAATGAGAAAAGGAGGGGATTACACACTAAGCCCTGGTCTTGCCTAGCATTTGCCTAATATCATTTGGAACCACGGATCTCTCCATGTCACCTAAAAGGACTGGCTGTGAGGTGAGAACCAATTAAGTACATTTTCAGAGCATCCTAATTTATACAGCATGGACAGGAGAATGGGGCAACTTACTGCTTTGAAAGCTGCAAATAGGTCCAGCGAATTGAGGATGGAGGATTGGGATGTTGTCTTGGTGAATTTTAGTGCAGCAGTCACAGACAGCAGAGCTGTCGTAGTGGAACGACTCTTGAAGCCAGACGGTGAGGATCCAACACAGATCTCTGTGTATGAGAACAGCTGAAACCTGAAGAGATACAGAACAGTGAAACAGCTGGGATAGGACTGAACTGGAAAACTGTAATGTGGATTTCTTAACCCCAACATATCATCTCAAATCATTATCTTAGGCTTTTTCCTCTATTAGGGTCATGGGGGGTTCCCAATGCCCATCCAGGGGAAAACGTCTCGGGTGCTGGGCAGATACACCCAGGACAGGGCGCCAATCCATCGCTGGGCACACACTCACTCACACAAACACTCTATATGGGGCAATTTGGAGAATTCAATTGACCTTGATCCATGTTTTTTGGACTGTGGGAGGGAACCGGATGCCCATCCAGGGGAGAACGTTTCAGGTGCTGGGCAAGTACACCCAGCACAGGGTGCCATTATATTGTCCCCTTGTAGAGTATGTTCAAGCGTGTTTCTGTGTGAATGTGTGCCCAGCAATATATTGATGCACTCTGTACTCCCAGCACCTGAAATGTTCTCCCCTGAATGGGCATGGGGAACCCCGATGACCCTAATAGAGGATTAAGCGGTAAATAATGAATTCCATCCATCCATCCATTATCTTCCACTGTATCCTCTATTAGGGTCGTTGGGGATGGGGGGGTTCCCCATGCCCATCCAGGGAGAACGTCTCGGGCGCTGGGCAGATACACCCAGGAGAGGGCGCCAATCCATCGCTGGGCACACACTCACTAACATAGACACACTCTATATGGGGCAATTTGGAGAATTCAATTGACCTCGATCCATGTTTTTTGGACTGTGGGAGGAAACCGGATGCCCATCCAGGGGAGAACGTTTCAGGTGCTGGGCAAATACACCCAGCACAGGGTGCCATTATATTGCCCTCTTGTAGAGTATGTTCAAGTGTGTTTCTGTGTGAATGTGTGCCCAGCAATATATTGATGCACTCTGTACTCCCAGCACTTGAAATGTTCTCCCCTGAATGGGCATGGGGAACCCCGATGACCCTAAGAGAGGATTAAGCGGTAAATAATGAATTCCATCCATCCATCCATCATCTTCCACTTTATCCTCTATTAGGGTCGCGGGGGGGTTCCCCATGCCCATCCAGGGGAGAACGTCTCGGGCGCTGGGCAGATACACCCAGGACAGGGCGCCAATCCATCGCTGGGCACACACTCACTCACATAGACATACTCTATATGGGGCAATTTGGAGAATTCAATTGACCTTGATCCATATTTTTGGGCAGTGGGAGCACAGAGCATTGCTACCACAAACTGCACCAACACAAGAGCTGACGTCTTCAATTTTACATCTATAAGGTGAAACAATAGGGTCTATACACCAAATAAAGTGCACAGTGAATGAACACACTACTGTGTACCGGTGCGACACACACTAGCACACCACCACCACCACCACAACAGTGGCTCTGCAGATCTAGGAATCATCGCCAACTCAAAGATTACTTTCTCTGAGTGGGTCCTAAGGGGGTTCTGACCATTAGAGAACAGAGTAAGGGAAGCTAATAACGTATGCATAGAAGCCAATGGAGGGTGTCTTAGTGGTTAGCATGTTCTCCTCTCAGTGCTAGGGATTCCCGGTTCGAATCCCCATCTGGGTGGAGTTTCCATCTTCTCCCCGTGTCCACGTGGGTTTCCTCCGGGTTCTCCGGTTTCCTCCCACAGTCCAAAAACATGGATTAAGGTCAATTGAATTCTCCAAATTGCCCCATATAGAGTGTGTCTGTGTGAGTGAGTGTGTGCCCAGTGATAGATTGGCATCCTGTCCTGGGTGTAGCTGCCCAGCGCCTGAAACTCTCTCCCTTGGGAACCCCACCGTGACCCTAATAGAGGATAAAGCAGAAGATAATGGATGGATGGATGCAGAGGCCAATGGAATACAGACTGTAATTGACACACACACACACACACACACACACATACACACACACACATATACACATACACATTCGGCCTGATCAGACTTCCATTATTTAATTTTGTGCAAAAAATCAAGCACATTGAAAGCTTGTCTTCTGCATATAGATTATGGGATTGACGAAATGACGGGATAAGCCCCTCAGAGGCCGATTGTGCGTCATATATAAGTTTGTCTGTCTGTTTCGGTTTTCATGTCCAGTATTTCAAGTTCATATTGATATCTCTGTCCTCAAGTAGACGATGCATTCATTTCGCCCTGTGATCCGTATTAGCTTAAAACCAATGGCGATTTGACTGTAAATCAGTGCTTCGCAATTATTTTCTGTTAAGCCCCCCCTAGGAAGAAGAAAACTTTTTGCCCCCCCCCCCCCCCCCCCCCCCGTACATGACAAAATGAGATGAAAAAGTATTTTTACACACCCACTGTAGTATGATCTGTCTATAAATTTGTTATAAGTACACCTCGTTTATAACAATGTATCCTTATTAACAATAAAGAAAACAAAAAAGAAAGAACTATAGATCAACTTAAAACAAAGAATCATTGTATTAACTTTGTTTTTTAGTTTGTAACAGAAACGAACCATCCAGGGGAGAACATCTTGGGCGCTGGGCAGATAGACCCAGGACAAGGCGCCAATCTATCATTGGGCACACACTCACTCACACATACACACTCTATATGGGGCAATTTGGAGAACTCAATTGACTTGATCCATGTTTTTGGACTGTGGGAGGAAACCGGAGAACCTGGAGGAAACCCACGCAGACACGGGGAGAACATGGAAACTCCACCCAGATGGGGATTCGAACCAGGAATCCCTAGCGCTGAGAGGAGAACGTGCTAACCACTAAGCCACCTAAGCAACATTAATTCAGGAGCACAATTTATTAACACTTTAACCTACAAAACAAAAATGAATACGACAATTTGTGCTGTTTTTTTTTTTGTTTTTTTTTTCAAAATGTGGAAGTCAGAACTGATGTCTCCAACGCGTCCGTTTTGCAGCACAGCTTTTCTGAAGTAGTTTTCATAAAGCGGGATGACTGCTGGTTATACGCGTCACATTCTCGATTAAAAACTCAAGCGGTTATCAGTGTTGCTGCGTTCAGCCGCTCGCGCCTAGTGAGCGCTCCCGGGTACCGACCACGCGGGGAATATAGCGTGCGTGGGTCCGAGGAACGCTCCCACGAGTACGACCCTCGCTGAGAGGATGCGCAGCGTCGCAAACGTGGTTGTACGCGGAAGGAGAGTTCAACAAACACCGGGATAAAATCCAAAATGTATAATTTAATAAAAATTGGTGTAGGGACACCAACGAAAAGGGGGAACAAACAAACAACGTAACATTGGGTATATAAACCACAAAACAAAGACGTGCGCCAAAGAGAAGGAAAACTCAGAATAAATACAAAAGGAACTAAACACGTGAACAAAACAAACCAATCACCCAACTGAAACAATTAAGGACACAAACGAGGGACAGGTGCCATAGGCACCTGTGACAGCTACATACACTTTCCTCGTTTTAACTTTCGGTTGACTTTTGTTGCTCTCATTATCTTCGTCTCTCTCCTCATATCTGTTAAATATTTCTCCATGTTGTCTCTTGAGGGTTTGTTCAGTACACTTAATATCACTTGCTCTGTGATATCTTGTTATGCGCCCCCCCAGGTACCGCACTGTTTGCCCCACTATTTGAGAAGCACTGCTGTAAATGGCCCCGAACCCTCCTCCCGGTGACGGGATAGGATGAAAACAATGATACAGCACTTTCTCTTTTATCAGCTGGCTAATGATGCTTAAATGAGTCACCTGAGCATGGCTAAACCATGTGCTCAGTGTGTTTAGCAACGAAAATAAAGCCTGAATGATGAATGGAGACATTAAGATGCAGTCTGTGAGCGACTCAGGGTTATTTTTAAACCTCCCTCAGTTACACAAGCAGCATTACAAGGCTGAACACAGAGCATGTCATGTTTGCGACGGCGCCGCAATAATGTCTAACTGCTTTTCTTATCTGTTTTCTTTGAGGTATCATCAGCTCTTTATCCAGAACACTGCTAGAACACCGTCGCAACGAAGAGGACCGGAGAGAACCTGGATTTCTGTTGGACTGGCGTTGAAGTTCTGCAGTTCTGCAGTTCTGATTGGGTTTGCGTTCCCAATATTCCTCGTCCATCAAGTTTATGGCGAGATCGTTCAGAGAAATGGGTTTTTTTTATAGCTTTTGGGTTGAAGTTCTGCAGGACGGCCTCACTGAACTGATCTAGTTCTTCAAAGATTGGAAAACGGAGACCTTGATCACTGTACATGGGTGTCCTGCACTGCTGATGCTTCTCCTGGACGTTTCGGACACCGGGCAGATACACCCAGGACAGGGCGCAAATCTATCACTGGGCACTCACTCACTCACACAGACACACGAACAACCACACACTATATGAGGCCATTTTTAGAGCATTCAATTGACTTTGAAACCATATTTTTGGGCAGTGGGACGAAACCGGAGAACCCGGAGGAAACCCACATGGACATGGAAAATCCATCCAGATTGGGATTCGAACCGGGATCCCTAGAGTTAAGACATGACAATGATAACCACTATGAAACCGTGCCATCTGTACTGAAGAACAAAGTGTCACAGACACAGTACATGGGTGTCCTGCACTGCTGATGCTTCTCCTGGACGTTTCGGACACCGGGCAGATACACCCAGGACAGGGCGCCAATCTATCGCTGGCCACTCACTCACTCACACACACACACACACGAACAACCACACACTATATGAGGTAATTTTTAGAGCATTCAATTGACCTTGAAACCATATTTTTGGGCAGTGGGACAAAACCGGAGAACCCGGAGGAAACCCACGTGGACGTGGAAAATCCATCCAGATTGGGATTCGAACCGGGATCCCTAGAGTTAAGGCATGACAATGATAACCACTATGACACCGTGCCATCTGTACTGAAAAACAAAGTGAACCAAATCATCCATCCATCCATCATCTTCCGCTGTATCCTCTATTAGGGTCGCGAAGAAGTGATAGATTGGCGTCCTGGGTGCATCAGCCCAGCGCCCGAAACGTTCCCCCTGGATGGACACGGGGAACCCCACGACTAGTACATGATAAAGCGGAAGATAATGGCTGGATGAATGAATTTAGCTATGATAATCTCTACGGTGGCTTAGTGGTTAGCACGTTCTCCTCTCAGCACTAGAGATTCCCGGTTCGAATCCCCATCTGGGTGGAGTTTCCATGTTCTCCCTGTGTCCGCGTGGGTTTCCTCCTGGTTCTCCGGTTTCCTCCCACAGTCCAACAACATGGATCAATTCAATTGAGTTCTCCAAATTGCCCCATATAGAGTGTGTCTGTGTGAGTGAGTGTGTGTCCAGCGATAGATTGGCATCCTGTCCTGGGTGTATCTGCCCAGCGCTGAAATGTTCTCCCCTGGATGGGCATAAGAACCCCCCCACAACCCTAGTAGAGGATGAAGCGGAAGATATTGGATGGATGGATGGATTTAGAGCAGGCTTAGTGGTTAGCATGTTCTCCTCTCAGCACTGGGATTCCCGGTTCGAATCCCCATCTGGGTGGAGTTTCCATGTTCTCCCTGTGTCCGCGTGGGTTTCCTTCGGGTTCTCCGGTTTCCTCCCACAGTCCAAAAACCTGGATCAATTCAATTGAGTTCTCCAAATTGCCCCATATAGAGTGTGTCTGTGTGAGTAAGTGTGTGCCCAGCGATAGATTGGTGCCCTGTCCTGGGTGTATTTGCCCAGCGCCCGAAACGTTCTCCCCTGGATGGGCATGGGGAACCCCCCCACGTGACCCTAATAGAGGTTAAAACAGAAGCATTCTCCACAAATTCTGTAAGTCGCTTTATCCATGTTTGCCTCTTTTAAAATATTCTCGTCTCTGGAGCTGAATGTTCTACCCTCAAAGCTTTAACCCAATTGCTGTATAGTAGAGCGTTTCATCCTTCACAACAAACAACAAACAGTTCACTTCAGGACCCTGTTGTTCTGAGTGGAAGTTCAGTCTACAGTCAGTCATGCAGCATCTCCTTAAATAAAGTCACAATATCCGAAAGACCAGAGGGGCAGTCAATCCTCCTTTACACTTGCAAACTAAAGACTTACTTATACGGCTCCAATAAAAAGTTTTATTACACAACACGATGTGAAATACAGCTTTATTTCCAGCGCACCAAAGAAAACTGTCATGTTCATTTTGCTCGGCGTCGCATTCGGCAATGGGGACCTCAACTACAATTTCCCCGCAAGAGAAAGAGGCAATAAGACCTGCACATACGGAACAGACCGGGAACCCGGCGTATCTGAAAAAAAAAAAGCCTTTGTTGGGATTACAGGTGCAGTTGTGATCTCCGTAGACAAATATTGGCAATAGAAGGAATTTAACATCAGAGCATGATGGCTTTTCATTGGCGTTGATAATCAGATGTGAATGCCGTTATTATCAAGTAGAAAAAACATCTGAGAGGTACAACTGTGCCACTGTGAAGCAGGAACCCACACTCGCTCGCAGGCCTACCGTGTGTTGGAATATGTAATGCGTTCTAATCTGTCATCATAATTCACTGCTGAATTTCCAACTGGCTTTAAAAAGAAGTATTAGCAGCAGAACTTCTTGACGGCTTGAGCTGCTTATGTTGCCAGCACTGTGCAAAATGTTGAAACGGGGTTTTTCAATCTGCTTGTGTTTCTTTTTTAAGTATCTCCTGCCCTCATAGCACATACAGACAGCTGAAATCTAACAGGGCATCCTTCTTGATAATTTTACACCCCTTAAAGCTTTGTAGGTTCAACTCACAGCACCAGGGATCCAGTGTTCCATGGTTTTCTTGTATCTGTTGTATCTGGTTTTCTCCATGTTCTTTGGATCCATCCATTATCTTCCGCTTTATTCTCTACTAGGGTTGTGGGGGAGGGGGGGTTCCCCATGCCCATCCAGGGGAGAACGTTTCGGGCGCTGGGCAGATACACCCAGGAGAGGACGCCAACCTATCGCTGGGCACACACTCACTCACACAAATACACTCTATATGGGGCAGTTTGGAGAATTCAATTGAGCTTGATCCATGTTTTTGGACTGTGGGAGGAAACCGGAGAACCCGGAGGAAACCCACGTGGACACGGGGAGAACATGGAAACTCCACCCAGATTGGGATTCGAACGGGGAATCCCAGGGCTGAGAGGAGAACATGCTAACCACTAAGCCTGCTCTAAATCCATCCATTCATCCAATATCTTCCGCTTCATCCTCTACTAGGGTCGTGGGGGGGTTCTCATGCCCATCCAGGGGAGAACATCTCGGGCGCTGGGCAGATCGCTGGGCACACACTCACTCACACAAATACACTCTATATGGGGCAGTTTGGAGAATTCAATTGACCTTGATCCATGTTTTTGGACTGTGGGAGGAAACCGGAGAACCCGGAGGAAACCCACGTGGACACAGGGAGAACATGGAAATTTCACCCAGATTGGTATTTGAACTGGGAATCCCTAGCGCTGAGAGGAGAACATGCTAACCACTAAGCCACCGTGCCGCCCCACACACTATATATAGGGGCAATTTGGAGCAGTCAATTCACCATAAATCAATGTTTTTGTGTGGGAGAACCTGGAGGACACCCACGCAGACACAAGGAGATCATGAAACTCCACCTAGATGGGGATTCGAATCTGGATCCTCAGTGCTGAAAGGCAGATTTGTTAACCACCACACCACCATTCTGTCTGATTCGACGATTCGATTCGGAGAACCGTAGTCGACTATGAACCTCATAGTCGAATGTACCATTTTGACCACATGGGGGCGCCCATGGCTGCTGCTAAGCATTAGTTTTTACATGAAATGTCTTTGTTTTCGTTATATATATAGCCTTTTGTCAAATAAAATCATCCTAATTTCTTGAAAAAAAAGAAAAAAGAAAAACAAAAAAAAAGGTTTTCTTTTGTTAGAAAAACAAGTTAAATATATTTTTAAAAATCTTTTTTAAAAACTACGCTTACAGCGCCATCTTGTGGTGATATTTTAACTGATTCGACTATCAGTCGACTATA
>JAFMOC010000058.1:1915000-1945000 GCA_019802505.1 Corydoras sp. C115 | reverse complement strand
ATTATGTCAATTGAGTTCTCCAAATTGCCCCATATAGAGTGTGTTTCTGTCTGAGTGAGTGTGTGCCCATTGATAGATTGGCACCCTGTCCTGGGTGTATCTGCCCAGCGCCCAAGACGTTCTCCCCTGGATGGGCATGGGGAACCCCACCCCCACCCCCCACGACCCTAATAGAGGATAAAGCATAAGATAATGGATAGATGGATACAAAAAATTCATTTTCTTTATTCAATTTAAATGAAATGTCTTAAATAGCTAGCATTCTCCACGTGGGTTTTCTCTGGATTCTCCAATTTCCTCCCATAGTCTAAAAATATGGTTTCAAGGTAAATTGCCCAAACTGCTCCAAATTGCCCTTATATAGTCTGTATGTCTGTGTATTAGGGAGTGGGTAACCAGCGATAGATTGGCACCCTGTCCTGGGTGTATCTGCCCAGCGCCCGAAACGTTCTCCCCTCGAGGTGCATGGAAAACCCTTGTTCCATGCATTGCAGTGCTGTACTATTAATGGTTAATTATGTGGTTGGGTACCACGTCAGGGTGGCACGGTGGCTTAGTGGTTAGCGTGTTCTCCTCTCAGCACTAGGGATTTCAGGTTCGAATCCCAATCTGGGTGAAGTTTCCATGTTCTCCCCGTGTCCGCGTGGGTTTCCTCCGGGTTCTCAGGTTTCCTTCCACAGTCCAAAAACATGGATCAAGTTCAATTGAATTCTCCAAATTGCCCCATATAGAGTGTGTCTGTGTGAGTGTGCCCAGCGATAGATTGGCGCCCTGTCCTGGGTGTAATTGCCCAGCGCCCTTGACGTTCTCCCCTGGATGGGCATGGGGAACCTCCCCCATGACCCTAATAGAGGATAAAGCGGAAGATAATGGATGGATGGATGGGTACCACGTCAAACAATTAAGTGGAAATTAAAGGATTAGGTTTTCAGATGAAGCTCTGCCTCATTTACAGTGAAGTGCTTTGCATAATTTCACACTCAGATTAAGGAGAATAGAAGCTTTAAGGTCTTTGTGTTCCGGAGTAAAGAAAAACAGGGTCATAACAATTATGTCAACTTCATCTTGGAAGTTTGTGTCATTTTTCGCTACTAGAAAAAATCATAGCCACATTAATTTGAAAAATATCAGTTACTGGATTATTTAATTGTAATTAACAGCCTATTAGTTTTGAATAAGGGCATGTGGTTTCCTGCTCTTTATAAGAATTGTTTCAGATAAGCTGTTCGGCGCTGTTTCTTTCTAGCTTTGTACAATTAATACAATTGCTTTCTTGGTTTGTTTTGATTAGAAGAAGCATTTCTTTCCAGAAGCAGCCATTATAATCCAATTAAGTAAAATACCACTTTCTTCATGCTGAGGCTGGATGTTGTGAAGCCGGGGATATAAATAACTTTTAAACCATGGTGGTGGTGAATGGTGAATGATTTTTTATTACAGGCACGAAAAATCCAAATGTTTTGCTGAAGGAAGGCATCATTTTCATTATTGCATATTATTTATATATATATATAGGCGGCACGGTGGCTTAGTAGTGTGCATGTTCTCCTCTCAGCGCTAGGGATTCCTGGTTCGAATCCCAATCTGGGTGGAGTTTCCATGTTCTCCCCGTGTCCGCGTGGGTTTCCTCCGGGTTCTCCAGTTTCCTCCTACAATCCAAAAACATGGATCAAGGTTAACTGAATTCTCCAAATTGCCCCATATAGAGTGTATCTGTGTGAGTGAGTGTGTGCCCAGCTATATATATATATACTATCAGTAAAATTAACACAACACCTTCATAACACTGACAACTTTTAACCCTGCACTACACTACTTGCACATAAATGCACAACTCACTTATAAGACCATTTTAGTTGACATCTGTTATAGTGCAATAATTGTACAGTTTCTTTTCTTTAAATTTTTTTTTTTAATTTAATGTAAATTTCACAGTGTAAATACATATTTCATTTTATTTTTATTTTAACTTTTTTTTTTTTTAATCTTTATTCATTTAACCTTATGTGGAGATGTCAGGAAAGAATTTCACTGCTGGCTGTACCATGTATCTATCACATCTACACATGTGACCAATAAACCTGATTTTGAAACCAATAAATTTGATTTGATTTGATTTGGGCTCCTGCCCTTGCTCCATTCTCTACGTTCTCCACTTAGCATATAGATGGACTTTGTAGTTTTACAATTACAGACTGTAGACCATCTGTGTTCTTTGTTTTTGTAGTTTAACTCTGGTTCTCTGTTGGTCAGGAGCATCACAGAACAGGTATCATTTGGGTGGTGGATTGTTTATGGTCAGTTCTGCAGTGACACTGATGTGGTGAGGGGGGTTTTAGTGCAGCAGTGCTGCTGGAGTTTCATTTCTCCACCTTAGTGACACTGCTGGGATAGGACTAATACACCCACCAAATAACCCCTGCTCTGTGGTGGTACTATTGGGGTCCTGACCATTAGAACAGAGTACACAGTATGTACTGTAGAACACAAACAGATGGACTACAGTCTGGACTTCTAGAACTACAAAGTCCATCTTTACATTTTGTGTGGAACTGAGAACATGGACAATCAGTCGAGCAGAACTGAGGCATTATATAAAGTTTTGTTACTGTGTGTCTTTCAATAATCCTTCCATTCGATTACACACACATACTTCATTTTATTTCCACCAGCCTTTATTCCTCTTCTGTTCAATGCATTCCTCCATCACTGCAGGCTTTAATCGACCTAATTAACTGAATCTGTATGAAATAATTAGTTGAGGTATATTTAACGGGCTGCATTTCTTGTTTAAATGTCTAGGAATCGGTAAATAAATAGTAATTGTATGATAGAAATCATTATTTGCACACTTTATTTTATACTATTCATTGACTCTTTTTTTTTCTTATTTATCCTCACAATGGTGGAGACTGTGGGCTGGATCCTATCCCGGTACTCATTAGATGAGAAGGGTATGGTAGCTCAGTGGTTAGGGTGTTGGCCTATCAATCTGAAGGTTGAGGGTTCAAATCCCAGGTCCACTGAAGTTACCCGTGTGGGTCCTTGAGCAAGACCCTTAACCCTCATGGTCCAGGGATGTCCAACCGTCCATTATCTTCTGCTTTATCCTCCTTTAGGGTCGCATGCCCATCCAGGGCAGAACGTTTGAGTTGCTGGGCAGATACACCCAGGATATGGGCGCCAATCTATCACTGGGCACACTCACTCACTCAAACACACTCTATAGGGGGCAATTTGGAGAGTTCAATTGACCCTAATCCATGTTTTTGAACTGTGGGAGGAACCCGGAGAACCTGGAGGAAACCCACGTGGACACGGGGAGAACATGGAAACGCCACCAAGATTGGGATTCGAACCGGAAATCCCTAGCGCTGAGAGGAGAACATGCTAACCACTAAGCCAACATCCCAACTTGTAAGTCCATCCATCCATCCAGTATCTTCCACTTTATCCTCTACTAAGGTCGCTGGGGGGGGGTTCTCCATGCCCATCCAGGGGAGAACGATTCGGGCGCTGGGTAAATACATCCAGGACAGGGCGCCAATCTATCACTAGGCACACACTCACACACACAAACACATTCTATATGGGGCAATTTGGAGAACTCCATCCATCCATCCATTATCTTCTGCTTTATCCTTTATTTATATATAATATAGGATATATTAAGGATAAGGATATATATATATATAATAAGGATATATTTTTCCTATATTAGGGGGGGGGTTCCCCATGCCCATCCAGGGTAGAACGCTTTGGACGCTGGGCAGATACACCCAGGACAGGGCGCCAAACTATCGCTGAAATTGGAGAACTCAATTGACTTTATCAATGTTTTTGGACTGTGGGAGGAAACCGGAGAACCCAGAGGAAACCCATGCGGACACGGGGAGAACATGGAAACTCCACCCAGATTGGCATTCGAACCGGGAATCCTTAGCGCTGAGAGGAGAACATGCTAACCACTAAGCCACCGTGCCGCCTTGTAATTCGCTTTGGATAAAAGCGTATGCTGGATGACCAAATGTAAATGTAATGTAAATGTAATGTTAATGTAACGAGGTACACATCGGCCGAGTCATCAATTTTTTTTTTTTGCAGGGCGAGCGCATGGTAAACGCATGTGGTGCCTTTTCCATTACCACTTCTATCTGAGCAGTGTAGTGCACTGACAATACAATTTGCATTTCCATTACAGGTTGAATAGCGCTGTGATGCTCACTGCCATGCTCGTGTTAAAACTTCCCTTTAACAGATCTCCAGAGTGTCAGCAATGTGCTTTAAAGGTTTAATGCGCACCTTAAAGTCCACATCATGAGCGATAAGTAATGCATAACATGCAGTGGGAGGTGCACCTGGTATTACACCATATGTATGCAAATGTGCCAGTTCGTGTTTAAGGGTCAGCTATGCCAGTTCATCGGACTTGTGTGTCTTTCAACTAAACAATCGCTCTTGGTGAGGTGACTCCAAGTCATTGACTTCTCTCTGGTGACGAATCTATCGTTCGGTACTGCTAAATAGTGGAACCATGTCCCCATCTCTGACCGTAAGGCGGAGAAACAACTCAAAAGACATCTCCTCCACAAACACTTGGATGGTATTATAATCCATCCATTATCTTCTGCTTAATCCTCTACTAAGGTTGTGGGGTGGGGGTGGGGGGTTCTCCATCCAGGGGAGAACGTTTTGGGCACTGGGAGGATACATCCAGGTCAAGGCCGCCAATCTATGGCTGGGCACAAACTCACTCACTCATACAGACACACTCTATATGGGGCAATTTGGAGAATTCAATTGACCTTGATCCATGTTTTTGGATTGTGGGAGGAAACCGGAGAACCCGGAGGAAATCCAAATGGGGAGAACATGGAAACTCCACCCAGATTGGGATTCGAACCGGGAATCCCTAGTGCAGTGCGACCATCCATCCATCCATTATCTTCCACTTTATCCTCTACTAGGATCGCGGGGGGGTTCCCCATACCCATCCAGGGGAGAACGTTTCGGGCACTGGGCAGATACATCCAGGACAGGGTGCCAATCTATTGCTGGGCACACACTCACTATCTCACACACACTCTATATGGGGCAATTTGGAGAATTCAATTGCCCTTGATCCATGTTTTTGGACTGTGGGAGGAAACTGGAGATCCCGGAGAAATCCCACACGTGGAGAACGTGGAAACTCCACCCAGATTGGGATTCGAACCGGGAATCCATCCATTATCTTCCACTTTATCCTCTACTAGGATAATTCACTTGACCTGGAGAATTCACTTGACCTGGATCCATGTTTTTGGACTGTGGGACGAACCCGGAAAACCCGGAGGAAACCCACGTGGACACGGGGAGAACATGGAAACTCCACCCAGATTGGGATTCGAACCGGGAATCCCTAGTGCAGTGCGACCATCCATCCATACATTATCTTCTGCTTTATCCTGTACTAGGGTCATGGGGTGCCCATCCAGGGGAGAACGTTTCGGGCACTGGGCAGAAACATCCATCTATCACTGGGCACACACTCACTCACAGACACACACTCTATTTGGGGCAATTTGGAAAATGCAATTGACCTTGGGAGCTCTTAAAGGGAATGACCCTAAATGGTTTATTGCATCTTACACCCAAAACACACCCATTACTAAATGACTATGGGAGGAAACCGGACACGGGGAGAACATGGAAACTCCACCCAGATTGGGATTTGAACCGGGAACCCCTAGTGCAGGGATTTACGCAATTACGCCTAAATTAAGATTCACACCATTTGTATGAAACGTCATAACGAACCCGGGCTCAGCGGCTAGTAAAGAAATAAACTTGCACTTGAACTTTTGATGCAGACCGTGTCGTCGACCCATGTGCTGAGTATTCCATTATTTTAGCTGCTTCATTCACACAGACACAATCCGAATAACAATGTTCTGCGGGAGGAATGTGCCTGTACATTGTGTTACTTCATTTATTGTGCGGCAACTCCTGCACACACATGACCTTTGTGGAAAAGGTCGTTAGAAGAAGACCTTCCCTGCATTCTCACTACACAATTCGTTCTAGATATTTGCAAAGAAAAAAAAATAACAGCCTCCTAATAAAAACACGATGAGCAAAGCGATGACTGGAGAAAATAAACCGTGAAAAAAGAGAATTTAATGTTAACAACACTCCCCCATGTTCTCCCCGTGTCCACGTGGGTTTCCTCCGGGTTCTCCGGTTTCCTCCCACAGTCCAAAAACATGGATCAAGTCGATTGAGTTCTCCAAATTGCCCCATATAGAGTGTGTCTGTGTGAGTGAGTGTGTGCCCAGCGATAGATTGGTGCCCTGTCCTGGGTGTATCTGCCCAGTTCCTGAGACGTTCTCCCCTGGATGGGCATGGGGAACCAGCTTGTGACCCTAGTAGAGTATAAAGCGGAAGATAATGGATGGATGGATGGTCACACTGCACTAGGGATTCCCCGTTCGAATCCCAATCTGGGTGGAGTTTCCATGTTCTCCCTGTGTCCGCGTGGGTTTCCTCCGGGTTCTCCGGTTTCCTCCCACAGTCCAAAAACATGGATCAAGTCGACTGAATTCTCCAAATTGCCCCATATAGAGTGTGTCTGTGTGAGTGAGTGTGTGCCCAGTGATAGATTGGCATCCTGTCCTGGGTGTGTCTGCCCAGCGCCTGAAACGTTCTCCCCTGGATGGGCATGGGGAACACCCCCCGTGACCCTAGTAGAGTATAAAGCGGAAGATAATGGATTGATGGATGGTCGCACTGCACTAGGGATTCCCCGTTCGAATCCCAAACTGGGTGGAGTTTCCATGTTCTCCCTGTGTCCGCGTGGGTTTCCTCCGGGTTTCCTCCTGGATGGGCATAGGGAACCCCACCGCGACCCTAATATAGGATATAGCGGAAGATAATGGATGGATAACTATAAATGGAAAATAAATGATCAAACAAAATGAATGTAACAACAGTTTGAAAAATATTAATACACTTTCCTTTTTAAAGAGGACAGAGGGGGAATAAGGGATCTGGGCTAAACAGGGGCAATTTTAGGGTTTCTAAACCCTAAAAATGCCCCTGGGTTAAACATAATGGAGGGCTCAGAAATGGATGTTTAATTGGTCACCATTGAAATAAACGTAAAAGTCAATGTAATAAATAGTTCATTCATTCATTATCTCCCGCTTTATCCTCTATTAGGGTCGCGGTGGGGTTCCCCATGCCCATCCAGGGGAGAACATCTCGGGCGCTGGGCAAATGGACCCAGGACAGGGCGCCAATCCATCGCTGGGCAGTAATAAATAGTGTATGTATTTATTATTATAACTTTCTAAACCTGCATTTTCCACACTGTCCCAACTTTTTTATGATCTCGGTGGTTGTGACATTTCACAGACACTTTTATTTAAAGCGCTTTGAAAAGATGCTTGGGGTCAGAGCACAAGGTCAGCCATGATGCAGCCTCCCATGGGCGCTGAGGTTAAGCGCTTTGCTCAAGGGACCACATCGGCAGCTTTGGTGGATTCAGGGATTGAACTCCCACCCTCGACACTGAGCCACCCTACAACCTGCTGTGTGACCTTAAATGAACCGTCATGCCATATCGCATATAAAAACTTCAATTTCACATAGAAAAAGGAATTCATTCATTCCTTCATCAATTACCTTCAGCTTTATCCTCTATTGGGGTCATTGGGGGGGGTTCTCCGTGCCCATCCAGGGGAGAATATTTTGGGCGCTGGGCAGATACACCCAGTACAGGGTGCCAATCTATTGCTGGGGACACCGACTCACACACACAACTACACACTATATGGGGCAATTTAAATTCATGTTCCATCGTTCCATTATCTTCCGCTTTATCCTGAACTAGGGTCATGGGGGGGGGGTGCCCCATGCCCATCCAGGGGAGAACGTTTTGCGCGCTGGGCAGATGCACCCAGGACAGGACGCCAATCTATCCCTGGGTACACACTCACTCACACAAACACACTCTATATGGGGCAATTTAGAGAATTCAATTGACCCTGATCCATGTTTTTTTGGACTGTGGGAGGAAACCGGAGAACCCGGAGGACACCCACACGGACACGGGGAGAATGTGAAAACGTGCTAACCACTAAGCCACCGTGCCTTCCAAGACGCAATTGATTAACATGTTTTATTTCGTGTTACCCACTTTCTTATTTTGGTAGCCCATTTTTCTTGGGGGGCAGCATGGTGGCTTAGTGGTTAGCATGTTCTCCTCTCAGCGCTAGGGATTCCCGGCTCGAATCCCAATCTGGGTGGAGTTTCCATGTCCTCCCCGTGTCCTCCGGGTTCTCTGGTTTCCTCCCACAGTCCAAAAACATGGATCAAGATCAATCGAATTCTACAAATTGCCCCATATGTAGTGTGTTTGTGTGAGTGCCCAGTGATAGATTGTCACTCTGTCCTTTTACCTAGTGAGTTACCCCCATCCCCCCATTGCTGGTAGAAGGATATAGGGATTCCTGTCAGTAGTGGCGCCCTGTCCTAGGTGTATCTGCCCAGCGCCTGAAACGTTCTCCCCTGGATGGGCCTGGGGAACCCCCCCCCCGCGACCCTAGTAGATGATTAAGCAGAAGATGATGGATGGATGGAGTTAAAAAGTGCTGTGATGACTTGAGTGCGCTGTCACTGCCGTGCTGTGTGAGATCAGTCAATGGGAAGACAGTAGTGTGTGTGTGTGTGTGTGTGTGTGTGTGTGTGTGTGTGTGTCAGTGTCATTAGGAGTTCTGCTCAGTGGCGTTTCCCAGCTTGGGATTCATGCAGGACTGACGGGGCATGCCGCTCAAGGCCCTGCTCTTTGGGCTGTCTCGTACAAATCGATCTCCTCTGTTAATTGCAGTCATTGATCAGCTGCAGTCCTGACTAAGATGCCCACAGTGGCACAACACTGCATGTATACCAAAATGTAATAAACTCACATGCTGAGTCCTAATGAAGTTCAGAAAGAGGGTTTGCGTTTAAGGAGTTTGGTTTGGTGTACCGTACAGAGGCGAGACTCGAACCTAATGTGGAGATGACAAGGGAAAATCGCATCTCTATCTTTTCCATGCACTTGGCGCCAACCTTGCCTGCCCATGGGCTCCTGATGTCCCTTCTCCGATGTCCCTACTCCATTCCAACAATAATCCCATCCTCTGACCTCGCTTTGGATAATCCATCCTGAGCAGAAGATGCCCATGACACTTTTTTGGGGATGCACGATGCCACCCGTCCCGTAAAACGACCTGTATTTGACAAATAAAAAATGATTCTGTAATTCCATCCACTCATCTGTCCATTATCTTCTGCTTTATCCTCTATTAGGGTCGCGGGGGGGGATGCCCCATGCCCATCCACCGGAGAACATTTCGGGCGCTGGGCAGATACACCCAGGACCTATCGCTGGGTAGACACTCACTCACACAGACACACTCTATATGGGGCAATTTGGAGAATTCAATTGATCTTGAGCCATATTTTTCGGACTGGGTACACACTCACTCACACAGACACACTCTATATGGGGCAATTTGGAGAATTCAATTGATCTTGACCCATATTTTTTTGGACTGTGGGAGGAAACCGGAGAACACAGAGGAAACCCACGTAGACACAGGGAGAACCTGGAAACGCCACCCAGATTGGGATTCGAACCAGGAATCCTTAGTGCAGTGCAACCATCCATCCATCCATCCATCCATCCATTATCTTCTGCTTTATCCTCTATTAGGGTCATGGGGGGGGGGTTCCCCATGCCCATCCTGGGGAGAACGTTTTGGTCTCTGAGCAGATACACCCAGGACAGGGCGCCACTACTGACAGGAATCCCTACATCCCTCTACCAGCAATGGGGGGGTTGGGGGGTAACTCACTAGGTAAAAGTTAAGGAGGCATGTTTTCATTGTAGATCTGGCTATTAGAACGCTGTAAGGATGTTCTGTCTGCTGCTTCTAAACGTGAACGTTACAATAAGTGCTGGTCAGCTTGTGCAAGGCGATAGGGCTGCGTTCTGTTTGATATGCAGCCTCTTCAGCTGAGCGGAGCGAGGTGATGAGTGAGGTCTGATAGGATTTTCAGCCTAAATAAATAAACAGAATAACGCATTGCAGAGAGTGGAAGGGCTTCTATAGAGGCATGTGATATTAGTTTGTGATTGATTGGGGAATGAGGGACTTGGGGAAGGAGCAAGAGAATCAAGGAAGAGTGGCAAGCTTACATAAGAGCCAGGTGCTATGGCATTTGTCATTTCATTCGCCCCCTCCGCTTAATTACTATGACACTTATATTATGGTATTGCTCAGCTTCTCGTTCACGTAGCCTTCCGTTTTCTTCTTTGTCTCTTCTTTGTTTCCTCTCTCGTGCCCTCTCTCTTATTCTTGCTTGCTTGCCTTTTAATTTTCTAAATGCATGATTTTAATTAAACCTTAAACTCAAACAGCAAAGAAACGAAGTAAATTAAGCTTAACGCTCACGCATGATCAGTTCAGCTCTGTCAAGCTGCATGAGAAGGAGTTTCCTCTTCCAGCTGGAGATAATAATAATCATTTATTATTATTATTACTATTATTTTAAATTATTATTATTATTATTATTATTGTTATTATTATTATTATTATTATTATTTTAAATTATTATTATTATTACTATTGTTGTTATTATTATTATTATTATTATTATTATAAATAATTTTTATTATCTTTATTTTTTTTTTATTATTATTTCTCATTATTATTTTAAATTATTACTATTTAAAATTATTTTTGATTATTTTTAATTATTATTTCGAATTATTTTTAATTATTATATTACTATTTTTAATTATTATTGTTTTAAATTATTATTACTGTTTTTATTATTATTATTATTATTATTATTATTATTATTATTATTATTGTTATTGTTATTATTTTTATTATTTTTAATTATTATATTGCTATTTTTAATTATTATAGTTTTAAATTATCACTGTTTTTATTATTATTATTAATAATAATAATAATAATAATAATAATAATAATAATAATAATTATTATTATTATTATTATTATTATTATTAGTTTAAATTATGATTTATTATTATAATTTTATTATTTTATTATTATTATTTTTATTATTATTAATTAATTAATGTGTTTATAGTACTTAAATTCTCTTATAAACGCTGTCGAAACTCAAATGTTGTAAAAACATTAATATGGATTTAAAATCATGGGCCGGCCATTTTATTAGGTACAGCTCATTGTTCCACCACTTACTGTATAGACTTTGTAGTTCTATGATTGCATTCTGTAGTCCATCTGTTTCTCTGTGTGGGTTGTACATTCCTTTTACCCTGTTCTCTGATGATCATCTATATGATCAGTGGAACTGAAACGTATATAAATAATATAACTAATAATAATAAAATGGCCGGTGAGCGTGTATCAGTAATTGGCATTATCAGCTTCTTTGCAATTCTACGAATATCCCAATGTGATTCTATCTGTATCTCGTTGAAACTGAATTCCAGACGACCATTACACTCCATCACAGTGCGCAGAGCAGACGCTTTATTGTTGTGTTGGTAATGAGATCAGCCGGCTTTATTCTCATCATTATTTATTTTTAATCTGGTTGCTGAACTTCAGTTGAGGCTGAGGGTATGTGAGGATATGTGATTGTGGCTTGGTAATTACATATTTGAATGTGCAGACCGGGGTCATTTGATTAATCTCAGGTCTTTGAATCATGCATCGCTTTGAACAACGGGAAAGGGCCGAACCCAATAAAAAGTAAGTTCAAAATAACAAGTCTCTCTAGTATTACAATTTCTGTGCACCTAAAATACAGGACCATTCAGACGTTTATACATGCCTCCTATCTGCTCCACTTATCCTCCACGTTCTTAGTTCCATTCATTATCTTCCGCTTTATCCTCTATTAGGGTCGTGGGGGGGTTCTCCATGCCCATCCAGGGGAGAACGTTACAGGCGCTGGGCAGATACACTCAGAACAGGGCGCCAATCTATCGCTGGGCACACACTCACTCACACACACACACACACACACACACTCTATATGGGGCAATTTGGAGAACTCACTCGACTTGATCTATGTTTTTGGACTGTGGGAGGAAACCGGACAACCCGGAGGAAACCCACGCAGACATGGGGAGAACATGGAAATTCCACCCAGATTGGGATTTGAACCGGGAATCCCTAGAGCTGAGAGGAGAACATGCTAACCACTAAGCCACCGTGCCGCCCGTTCTTAGTTCCACTTACAGTAAAGATGGACTTTGTAGTTCTACAATTCCAGACTGTAGTCCGAAAGGCATGGTGGCTTAGTGGTTAGCATGCTCTCCTGAGTGTGTGTGTGTATGCCCAGCGATAGATTGCCCCCCCCCCCCCCCCCCCCCGCGACCCTAATATAGGATAAAGCGGAAGATATTAGATGGCTGGATTAAACATAGGTGGCACGGTGGGTTGGTGGTTAGCACATTCACCTGTCAGCGCTGGGGATTCCAGGTTTGCATCCCAATTGCCCAGCGCAGCGATAGATTGCCCCCCCCCACAACCCTAGTAGACGATTAAGTGGAAGATAATGAATGGATGGACGGATTAAACAGTAGAAGTAGAAATCCATAAGAAAACAAAAATGATTAAAAAATATTTTAAAATAATTATTATAAAAAAAAATCCATCTTTTATTTTATTATTCATTCATTCATTATCTCCCGCTTTATCCTCTATTAGGGTCGCGGTGGGGTTCCCCATGCCCATCCAGGGGAGAACGTCTCGGGCGCTGGGCAGATAGACCCAGGACAGGTCGCCAATCCATCGCTGGGCACACACTCACTCACTCACACAAACACACTCTATATGGGGCAATTTTGAGAATTCAATTAACTTGATCCATGTTTTTGGACTGTGGGAGGAAACCGGAGAACCCGGAGGAAACCCACGCAGACACGGGGAGAACATGGAAACTCCACCCAGATGGGGATTCGAACCAGGAATCCCTAGCGCTGAGAGGCGAACGTGCTAACCACTAAGCCACCGTGCCGCCCTATTTTATTATTATTATTTAATTTTATTTTTTTCACTGATTAGTCGTTTCAATAATTCTTCCACTCTCACTTCACTCACCTCTCTCTCTCTCTCTCTCTCTCTCTCTCTCATTTGATTGCTCGCTTGCTCATGGAGCACTTGCAGCCTGAACCTTAATACCCCTGTTCTCTTATTATCTACCTCGTGGCCTCCAACCTGCCTCCTCTCCTTCTCACCCAGCTCAACTTTTATGCTCATGCCTTGATCCATCCTCCCGATGCCCCTTTCCAATTTTCAACTTTGCCTTTTTAGGTTTTGTACATTCTCTAATTTGCAGTTTGCGTGTGGATAATGGAACAGACTTCAGCGGAGGGTATATTTAACCACGAGTCAATTTCTTTTTTTTGTTTTAGAAATATACACCGCCACATGGTGGGAGGAAAGGTTTGTACTGGACTACATCGCTGGATTGATTTTTAATTCTTAAGCAGCATTAACAGTGTGTTACCACCAACCCTGCAGATAGTTCACATCATTATATAACGGTGCCATTTACTTTCTTTTAGATTAGAAAAGTATTGTGTGCTTTTAAAGTCTTAAAACTTTATAAATTTATATTTTCAGTTACAGTATTTAGGTGTTTTCATTCAGCACAACTGCCAAATGTTAATAAACGTTTCGGGCGCTGGGCAGATACACCCAGGACAGGGTGCCAATCCATCGCTGGGCACACACTCACTCATGCGGACACACTCTATATGGGGCAATTTGGAGAATTCCATTGACCTTGATCCATGTTTTTGGACTGTGGGAGGAAACCGGAGAACCCGGAGGAAACCCACGTGGACACGGGGAGAACATGGAAACTCCACCCAGATGGGGATTCGAACCGGAAATCCCTAGTGCTGAGAGGAGAACATGCTAACCACTAAGCCACCGCATGTATTTCACCCATTTGTATATCTGTCCATCCATTATCTTCTGCTTTATCCTCAATTAGGGTCATTGGGGGGAGGGGGTCCCCATGCCCATCCAGGGAAGAACGTTTCGGGTGCTGGGCAGATACACCCAGGACAGGGTGCCAGTCTATAACTGGGCACACAGTCACTCACACAGACACACTCTGTATGGGGCAATTTGGAGAATTCAATTGACCTTGATCCATGTTTTTGGACTGTGGGAAGAAACCGGAGAACCCAGAGGAAACCCACGTGGACACAGGGAGAACATGGAAACTCCACCCAGATTGGGATTCGAACCGGGAATCCCTAGCGCTGAGAGGAGAACATGCTGACCAGCGCGTTTCGAATCCTAACCTGGATGAAGTTTAAATGTTCTCACTGTATCCACGTGAGTTTTGTTGAGTGAACTGATTTCCTCCTACAGTCCAAAAATATGGATTAAGAGTAAATTGGCGGTTTGGAATTGCCCCATTATTTAAATTGTCACTATATAGTGTAAGTGAGTGTAGCCTGCGATGGTTTGGCGCTATGTATCTGTGCAGCACCGGAAAACCTACCCTCCTCGCACCCCTCCTAAAGTATTAAGAGGAAGATAATGTGCACCCCAGTGCACAATGCAAGCTCCATAAAAAGCAGTTGGTGTTTGGCTCAGACTGAGCTCTCACCCGATTCCCACCAAACCCTCATGGGATGAACAGTATTGAGAGACATGCTCTCTTATCCTCCCATCAGTGTCTGACCTCCTGAATAAACCTCTGGATGAATAAGATGGAAAAATTCCCACAGACACAGCCAACGATCTTGTAGAAATCCCTCCTGAAAGTGGAAACTTATAGTCATGGGGAGATAATAAAATCTGTGGGTGTCAGGAGGGACAGCACTCAGATGCTTAAATGTCTTATTTTAAAAACTCGATTCAGAGAGATGGCGGCACGGTGGCTTAGTGGTTAGCACGTTCTCCTCTCAGCACTAGGGATTCCGGTTCGAATCCCAATCTGGGTGGAGTTTCCATGTTCTCCCCGTGTCTGCTTGGGTTTCCTCCATCAGTCCAAATACATGGATCAAATTAATTGAATTCTCCAAATTGCCCCATATAGAGTGTGCTTGTGTGAGTGTGTGTGTGTCCAGTGATAGATTGGCGCCTTGTCCTGGGTGTATCTGCCCAGCGCCCGAGACGTTCTCCTCTGGATGGGCATGGGGAACCCCCCCGCGACCCTAATAGAGGATAAAGTGGAAGATAATGGATGGATGGAATCCCAATCTGGGTGCAGTTCCCATGTCCTCCCCGTGTCCGCATGGGTCTTCCGGTTTCTCCGGTTTCCTCCCATAGTCCAAAAACATGTGTGCCCAGCGATAGATTGGCGTCCTGTCCTGGGTGTATCTGCCCAGCGCCTGAGACATTCTCCTCTGGGTGGGCATGGGGAACCCCCCCTCCCCCCGTGACCCTAGTAGAGGATAAAATGGAAGATAATGGATGGATGGAATCCCAATCTGGGTGGAGTTTCCGTGTTCTCCCTGTGTCCGCGTGGGTTTCCTCCGGGTTCTCCGGTTTCTTCCCACAGTCCAAAACCATGGATCGATCAAGGTCAATTGAGTTCTCCAAATTGCCCCATATAGTGTGTCTGTGTGAGTGAGTGTGTGGCGAGCGATAAATTGACACCCTGTCCTGGGTGTATCTGCCCAGCGCCCAAGACATTCTCCCCTGGATGGGAATGGGGAACCCTCCCGTGACTCTAGTAGAGGATAAAGCAGAAGATGAATTCAAAGAGATAAACATTTATTGATATAAATTCTGCATATTATTCATATGAATGGGTAGCACTCCTATCTGTAGTTTGTTGTGTGGTTGGAGCTAAATATACTTTAATTTAATTAAAAATATTATTACATTATGTCATGTTACAGAAAATTTTATCCAAAGTAACTTTCAAGGATCCGATCACCATGGTTTGCTTCCGAGCACAATATTAATTATTATAATACAGCCATGCTGGGCTAGGGGTCTAAGGGTCATGCTCAAGAAACCACATTGGTAACTTATAGTGGACTTGGGATTTAAACACCCAAAACATAGATTGAGAGCGCAATACCCTAACCACTAAGCTATCACACTTCCAATGCAATGCAACACTGCGCTTAATTAGTGGTATCCATTGGTGGTATCCATCCATCCATTATCTTCCACTTTATCCTCTACTTGGGTCACGGGGGGGTTCCCCATGCCCATCCAGGGGAGAACGTATCGGGCGCTGGGCAGATACACCCAGGACAAGGCCCCAATCTATCACTGGGCACACACTCACTCACACAAACACACTATATGGGGCAATTTGGAGAATTCCATTGACTTGATCCATGTTTTTGGACTGTGGGAAACTGGAGAAACCCGGAGGACATGCAGACGGGGAGAATATGGAAACTCCACCCCGATTGGGATTTGAACTGGGAATCCCTAGTGCTGAGAGGAGAACCACCGTGCCGCCCAAAATTGGTATCTGATTATTATAATTCCACAGTTTTTGTCCGGCTTTCCTTGCCAACAAATTTTGCAGGACATGTAGGTCTCAGAAGGGCGGCACGGTGGCTTAGTGGTTCTCCCGTTTCCTTCCACAGTCCAAAAACTTGGATTCAAGGTAAATTGAATGTGCCAAGCGATAGATTGGCGCCCTTGACGTTTTCCCCTGGATGGGCATGGGGAAGCCCCCAGCGACCCAAGTAGAGGATAAAGTGGAAGATAATAAATGGATGGAATCCCAATCTGGGTGGACTTTCCATGTTCTCCCCGCATCTGCATGGTTTCCTCTGGGTTCTCCGGTTTCCACCCACAGTCCTAAAACATGGATCAAGATCAATTGAATTCTCCAAATTGCCCCATATAGTGTGTGTGTGTGAGTGAGTGTGCCCAAGGATAGATTGGCGCCCTGTCCTGGATGTATCTGCCCAGCGCCCGAAACATTCTCCCTTGGATTGGCATGGGGAACCCGGAACCCCGAGGAAACCCATGTGGACACGTGGAGAACACAGAAACTCCACTCAGATTGGAATTCGAACCGGGAATCCCTAGCACTGAGAGGAGAACGCAGCACTAAGTTAAGTAGACATCTTACAATGTTGGACATAATAACAGAAATCCAGACCAGACGTTCTACATCAGGCACAACGGTTGGTTTCTAATGCTGGAGCCGGTCTTACTTTTTCTGTATTATTACAGAACAGAAATTACAGTTTAACTTGGGATCAATTCTCATCATAGTGGGAGTGTGATGAGAAGAGGAAGAATAGCCTATTAATAATCATTAAAAAAAAACGCCAGGCCCCCTCGCTGCTTTTAAGATGATTTATATCAGCTCTCTGTATATGAGTTGCTGATGCCTGAGTATATCTCGTGGAGTGAAGAAGCTCGAATCGTTTGAATTAATAGCATTTTTGTTATTTTTTATGGGCGGCATAACTATTGAGCGCTTCGGAATGATATTTGTGGGCTGAATCTAGAGCTGGTACATTATCTGTTGTCTAAGATTTTTTTATTTATTTATTTTTATACATAAGATCTGAGACAAATCTCATCTATAAAACTGTGTTCGTGTTTTCAGGCTATTAATTTCGTCTGGAATAAAGTAGCAGTGATATGAGGAGCCTGCAGGCAGCACTATTAAAATAATGGTGACTGTGGTGAATATTAAAACTATGTAAAATTAAATGTATGAAATAAATAATAAGTAAGAGGTTGTGGTAGCTGCGTTTACAATAATGTCCATCCATCCATTATCTTCCGCTTTATCCTCTACTAGGGTTGGGGGGGGGGGACGGGGGGTGGTTAATCCTCTATTAGGGTTGCGGGGGGGTTCCCCATGGCCATCCATGGGAGAACGTTTCGGGCACTGGGAAGATAGACCCAGGACAGGGCGCCAATCCATCGCTGGGTACACACTCACTTACACAGACACACTCTTTATGGGGCAATTTGGAGAAATCAATTGACTTGATCCACGTTTTTGGACTGTGGGAGGAAACCAGAGAACCCGGAGGATGGTTTAAATCCCTCACAGGGGGTCCTTAACCCTCATTGCTCTAGAGGTTCTGGATCATGACCCTGTGTTAAAGTAAAGTGAGCAAGTGACCTTACTTATACACATACATTTGTACACAAAGGAATTAGTCCTACACATTTAACCCAGTTGTGCAGTGACGCACAAAAACATACACTGAGTGAAGTGAGTGCTCATCCCCGGAACGGTGGACAGCCTTGTACATGGCGCCCAGGGAGCAATTGGGGTTAGTTGCCTTAACCTCCTTCAGCTGTCGTACTTGGTGGGAATGGGAATCGAACCGGAAACTTTTAGGTTACAAGGCTGGTTTCCTTAGGTTGGAGGTTCCAATACCTGATTGGGGACCCTTAACCCTCATTGCTTCAGGCGTTCTGAATCATGACCCTGTGTTAAAGTAAGCAAGTGACCTTACTTATACACTTATACACAGAGGAATTAGTCCTCCACTTTTAACCCATCCATGCAATGAAGTGAACACACATGCCGGAGCAGTGGACCGGGGAGCAATTGGTGTCAGGTGCCTTGCCCAAGGGCACTTAAGCCATAGTACTTGGTGGGACTGGGAAACGAACAAGGGTCTTTTACTTCACAAGGCTGGTTTCTTTAGGTTGGGGGTTCAAATCCCTCATTGGGGGCCCTTAACTCTCATTGCCCAGGGGTAAAGTGATCAAGTGACCTTACTTATACACATACACTTGTACACAGAGGAATTAGTCCTCCACATTTAACGCATCCATGATGACCCATCCAACCCATCATGATCCTGTGTTAAAGTAAAGAGGTACTTGGGAAGCAATTGGGGTTGGGTGCCTTCAGTTGTAGTACTTGGTGGGACTGGGAATTGACCCGGGGACCATTTAGGTTACAAGGCTGGTTTCTTAACCACAAGCTTATGACTGCTTGTTGTCCAGCCCCAGAGAACTCCTGTAACTCCACTACACATCTCTCTCCATTGGCTCCCTATAGCTGCTGCATTCAGTACAAGTCACTGACTCTGGCCTACAGGACCATTTCTGGTTCTGCCCCCTCTTACCTTCACTCTATCTTTCCAAAATAAGATAGTTCACTTCACTCCAGTGATGATTGCCGCCTGGTGGTTCCACCTCACCGAGGAGCAAATTCTCACTCTGTGGCGTTCACCACGGCAAATTGGTGGAACCATCTTCCCAACTCTGTCCGTAAGACAGACTCACTTGACATTTTTTAAGAAACTACTGAAGACACATCTTTTTAACAAATACCTGTGGCAGATTGCTATTTGAGCGGTACAGCTACCTGGATGAGGTTCTCCATTTGACTGTGAATGGAGAACCCACAATACTGTGTGTTGGAAATACGTCTGTGTTTCACCACCGAGACGGGGAACAATGTCTGACTGTTGACGTGGCAAAGATGGCAATACTCCAGAAATCTACCTGAACACACCACAGTTCGAGGTGACCACGCCCATCAGAGGAGATATCTGTTGTAGAGAGAGAAAAAAAAAAGAAAACAAAAAAAAAAGGAGGGTGTGCAGGATCAGATAACGATCAGGTTTGGTAATTCCACAGTGTAGATGGTTTTCTCCATAACTACTGACGTGGTGTTCTCATTTGTAAATGTGCTAAATGTAAATGTATGAAAGAAATGACCCCAAACGGTTTCACATAAGAAGATATAGTCTTTAATATCTTTATAAACATTTTTGTATTATCTTTAGAGAACAGCTTGTTTAAACCATCGAATGACTGGGATGCTGCGATCCGAATGCTAGAGGGAATGGTGGAGAAGTATTGGGAATGAATTGTGCAGTTTCTTGAAAAAAATGGCGTCCTAAACAAAGATGTGAATGGAATGCAAAATTGAATTAAAGTTGCTTCTGTGCTTGAAAAGTGATAAAACCCTGTCGTCATCAGAAATGGCCTCCGTCGCTCGCCATGGTACGTGGTCGTCATGAAATGTCTCGGGTGCAAGTCCAACTAACGGACGATACAGTTTTGCAGTTCATCATTTTTTTTATTTTTACAAAGACTATCTGTGTAAAGACGCCGCAATCCCCGGGTTCAAAGCAGTCCCTGTGATCAGTGCCTGGAACCGGCCTCGCTGTCCCTTCCCGGTCTTTTGACCCGACTTGTCCTTCCCCCGGGCAGCAGATTGCATCTCTTAAAACAGCAGTCAATATGGCTCCATAAGATTATTTTTGGCCATGGTATGGTAGACGATTTCACCGTTACGCGTTAGAAAAGTTTACGTGAAGGATCTTTAGCTTCTCCTTATCTTCTTGGATTTATTTAACAGTTGATTTCACAGCCTGCCGGGGGGCCGAAGGGGTCCGTTTAGGAGAGTTCAGACAGTTCAGTTCAAATGGGGCTAAAAAAAAATGACATCCCATTTCAACCGGTGTCCCCTCAGGGCACTTCCTGTCTACCAGCCCCATTAGCAGGTGATCTCTAGTTTCCAGCTCAGCCAAATCGAACACAGGACAAGAAACAATACAAATTATGACTTTCTTAGCTTTTTTTTTTCTTTTTTTTTTTTTTTTTCCTCTTTTTCTTCCTTCCCCTTTCCTTTTTGCTCTATCTCCTGAAGACAGACGAACCCATACACACCCGCAATCATACACACACACATTCACAGACTGCTTTACCGCCAATGCTGCGCTTTCCTCCTAAAATATCAATAGATTTGCATTCAAACAGGTGTTGTGGTTGCAAACGACATGTTTCTGTCGGGCTGCTTTTATAGAAACATACAATACGAATGCAAAAGAGGTATATAAATCATCCTTGGTGAGATGAGCGGGTGTCTGGAGCAGCAAATACGTTTTATTGAATTATATTGTATTCACTGAAACATAAAAATGTCAGTTGGGATTGTGGGAGGGGGGGATTTTTTTATTATTATATATCTAGTGAAATCTACTAAATCATTAATAAATAATATTAATGTGTATAGGGTGGCATGATGGCTTAGTGGTTAACATGTTCTCCTCTCAGTGCTGGGGATTCCCAGTTTGAATCCCAACCTGGGTGGAGTTTCCATGTTCTCCCCAAGTGGGTTTCCTCCAGGTTCTCCGGTTTCCGCCCACAGTCCAAAAACATGGATTAAGATCAACTGAATTCTCCAAATTGCCCCATATAGAGTGTGTTTGTGTGAGTGAGTGTGTGCTCAGCGATAGATTGGCGCCCTGTGTTGGGTGTATCTACCCAGCGCCCGAAACGTTCTCCCCTAGATGGGCATGAGGAATATGGGTATATGGTAGCTTAGTGGTTAGCACATTCGTCTGTCAGTGCTGGGGATTGTTCTAGACATGCATTGGTCTATTAATTCTTTATAGATGTGTTTTGGGCATCACGTGCAATAAACCAATCACTGTTCCCTTTAAGAGCCAGGTAGCGCTCTGACTTTGGCAGATTGCTATTTGAGTGGTGCAGCTACCTGGATGAGGTTCTCCATTTGACTGTGAATGGAGAACCCACAGTACTGTGTATTGGACACACGTCTGTGTTTCAACACCGAGATGGGGACCAATGTCTGACTGTTGACATCGCAAAGATGGCAATACTCCAGAAATGTACCTGAACACACCTCAGTTTGAGGTGGCCACGCCCATCAGGGGAGATGTCTTCACATGCAGTGTTGCTTTTTAAAAAATGCAGGTAGAAGGTGGTAAAATGGACTGTTGGTGGGTTGCAGGATGGGGCCCCATGGCTCCTGTGGCAGTAAAAACATGTTTTGATTGGCCCTATGAACCTAACTTCATGAGCCATTAGCATTTGATGTCATGTGCACCTGTTTCACAGATTATATGCATATGATGTTCAATCATGTGCATCTACTGGAGGGTCAGACTAACAGAGGATACTAAACAAAGTTACACACCCACACACACACACACACACACACGCACACACGCAAACTCCTGTAAAGAGGCCCGCAAGGCTGGAGCGAGAGTGCATCTGTGAATTTGCATTGTTTCCATTTCGCTACAATGCATCAGTGTCAAGTTCACTGTAGGATGAGTCCGGTGCTGAGCAGCAGCAGAACCATGGGGTTGAAGAAAAACGGATGGGGAACATGGGAATGGCCCCTGTTGTTGGCTTGCTGGACCCCACTAGGGGGGCGCACAGTGGTCCGGGGAGTACATTTATGCTTTCTCCGTGTGGTCAAACTATCAGACGACGTGTGATCGTATTTCCCAGTGAAGTCAGATGAAGAATACCCCTTGTCGGCCATCTCCTTCGAAGTGTGCACATCGTTAGGGCCCTTTCCTTTGCCGTTCCTGGCGCGTTGGCGTGTGCAGTTCCGGGAGCGGCCTGGCCTTTGAGGAGTCACGGCATCGGGGAAATCGGCTTCTCTCTGTACCCCGTCGATGGCAGGTGGCGGTGGTGGCAGGGGCAGGGAGGGGAACTGTCTCGGGAAGTGCGGATGGTGGGGGTGTGTTGGAGGTGGCTGGACTGGATGGGGCTCCTGTTTTAAAGAGACTTTCTCGGTTCCGATCCACTTGGTTTTGCTCTGGTGCAGCGACTCGGACCCGGAGCAATTGGGAAAATCCTCTTTCTTCAGTTGTTTCAAGTCCTTCCCCGCAAGCTCAGCCGGCGCCACACAGCCCACGGCCGATGTAGAGCCACGGAATCTCTTGAGCCAGTCCCACAAAGACAAGGCTTTGCAGTCACATTCCCATGGGTTGTCATTGAGCCGTAGGTATTCTAAGGCACCCAGCATGGCTAGGCACTCACCAGCCAGTTCGGTTAGGGAGTTGTTGAAGAGATAGAGCGTGGTGAGCCGTTTAAGATCGTGGAAAGCCAGCCGGTCCACCCACTGCAGCCGGTTGTGGTGCAGCAACAGCCGATCCAGAGCCCGTAACCCTCTGAAAGTGTTCTGATGCAGGCTCCACAAGCGGTTGCCATGAAGAAAGAGATGACTCAGGTTGTGCAGATCCAAAAAGATGTCATCTTGGAGATACTCCAAGTGGTTATCCTTAATAAACAATCCAAAAACATTAATTAATTTACCAAATTAATAAGGTTTTTCAGAGAATTAGAGAATTACGGACTTACTTGCAAATATAGGTACTGGAGATTGCGAAGCCCCTGAAACGTGTTATTAGGCAGGGTACTCAATCCACAACGGTACAGATGCAGAGCATGGAGTCGCCCAAGGCCATGAAACGTGTCCGGGGACAGGGAACGCAGATAGCGGTTGTCTCCCAGGTCTAACTCCTCCAGCAGATTGAAGCCTTGGAAGGTAGAGGGTTCGATGTAGGTAATATTGTTGGAGTAGATCCACAGTGTGACTGTAGTGGGACTGAAATGGCCTCGTAGTAAGCGGTGGATCTTATTGTTCTGGAGGAAGATGCGCTCGCTGTGTGGAGGAATCCCCTCAGGGACAGACAGGAAATTGTGGGCCTGGCAACTGACGGTGCTGGGGGCCGAGTAGCAGATGCAGTGGCGTGGGCAGGACCAGGACAGCTCCAACCCACAGAGCACCAGCAGGAATTCAAGCCCACAGCCTAAAGAGACCGAGAGCAAGGAAAGAGCATTAGTGAGGTGTCTGGTTATGTCATCTGTTAGCAAGTCTATCCATCAGTTGGATGTGTGATGTGTTAATGCAACATTAAGACAGTCTGTTAAGAAGTTCTTTAAATGATGTTCTACGGATTAAAAAAGAAAACCAAATGCGGAGAAATGTTTACGCCAAGGTCAACAAAACATGGCATGACAAACAGAAAACTCATTAAACACCATTATTCATTATTAAATAATAATGATTATTATTTAATAATTAACTCATTATTAAATAATAATACTGCTGTCCAAAAAACTCCATTATGAATATATGCAGTACCAATTAAAACTCAAGACACGCTCTCTTTTTTGCTCCATTGTCCATTTCCTTCACTTACTCCAGAAATTGTCCTGTAGGCCAAAGTTGGTGCCTTGTATTGTATCCTCTACTAGGGTCGCGGTGGGGTTCCCCATGCCCATCCAGGGGAGAATGTTTTGGGCGCTGGGCAGATACACCCAGGACAGGGCACCAATCTATCACTGGGCACACACTCACTCACACAGATACACTCTATATGGGGCAATTTGAAGAATTAAATTGACCTTGATTTTGGACTGTGGGAGGAAACCGGAGAACCCAGAGGAAACCCACACGGACACGGGGAGAACATGGAAACTCCATCCAGATTGGGATTTGAACTGGGAATCCCTAGTGCTGAGAGGAGAACATGCCAACCACTAAGCTACCATGCCACCCTGTATTGAATCTATCCATCCATCCATCATCTTTGGCTTTATACTCTACTAGGGTCGCGCGGGGGGGTTCCCCATGCCCATCCAGGGGAGAACGTTTCGGGCACTGGGCAGATACACTCAGGACAGGGTGCCAATCTATCGCTGGGCACACACTCACTCAAACACACTCTATATGGGGCAATTTGGAGAACTCATTTGACCTTGATCAATGTTTTTGGACTGTGGGAAGAAAACGGAGGAAACCCATGCGGACATGGGGAGGACACGGGAACCGGGAAGAGGCAAACATGCTAACCACTAAGCCACTGGATTGTGGGGTTAGATATTTTTTATATCGAGATTCAATCATGTCACCAAGTTTATAAACTGTGACCAAATCTGTAAAAAAAATCTACTGTATCATCATTATTTGTAATTCAGGTTGCTCTCATCTTATCTACACACCTCACCCAACAAGCACTGAGGCTGATTAAGAGAATCTTCCATCAGCCCGCAACACTTTGCACTTTTTACATCACTGCCCTTTTCGTAACCATCTCCTTTAGGGGGGATTTTTTTTTTCTCTTTTCTCAAGCCTAGCCCAGTGTTTGAACCCATGCCTGTAGACACTGCTGCTTTCATCACTAAGCTATGAAGTCTACATGATTACATCTCAAACTTCACTGAACTCAGGCCACTAGTCTGTAAATATCCCAAGACCTCAAACCAATGGTAATTTGGAAATGCCATGTTTCTCCACCGCCGTCGTCCCAACGTTGGGATTTCTGGGATACTTTAGCAAAGGAGAACGTAGCCTTGTGCAAAATGTCTGTACTATGAGTCCCATTTGTACACCGACAGCCATGTTTTATTCAGAACACCGCTGCCGTCATTCACTCAAAACCGATTCAGTCCCTCTGCCTCTTAAGATTGCCATAATTCTTCAGATTGCTTTATTTAAGATTCAGCACCAGGGAATGTTCCCTGCTGAAGATAAGGAGGTATTTATTAAAATGTTAGGTGTAAAAAAAAAAAAAAAAAAAAAAAAAAAAAAAAAAAAAAAAACCTCAAATCATGCAAGTCATCTTTGATAGGTGAGGTAATAGCTACTAGCTGAATGTCAATGCGGGAAAGATAATTTACATCCGAAAAGCTGGGAAAGCTCTCATTATGGCTGCGGAACAGAAGAATCAACATCTCAAAGGGTTTAATGGCATAATAATGAATCACATGGATCACCAGCACCAAGGGACCCTATCTTACACCCTGCGCTGGGTACATCACAATACTATATTTAACAGTCTATATTCACAACGTCTGTCTGTGTCGTTTAAATAGCAACGTTAATTGTGAATATATGTACCCCGATGGGCGTGGTCGTCTTGAAATGAGGTGTGTTCGAGTACATTTTTGGCATATTGCACTCACTAATAAGGAGGATGCAGATCCATAGTCAAAAAAGAGTTGGAAGTAATGGAAAGAGTTGGTTTAGTATAAATAGCAACTATAATAACCTCGATATTTTCATAATTTATAAATATTAGTGCTATTAATTATGTGAAAGTGTTAATTTAAAAATAGTTAATAGTTATTTATATATATATATATATATATATATATATATATATATATATATATATATATATATATGGGTGCCACATGCCCATCCAGGGGAGAACGTTTGGGGCGCTGGGCAGATACACCCAGGACAGGGTGCCAATCGCTGGGCACACACTCACTCACATACACAATCTATATGGGGCAATTTAGAGAATTCAATTGACCTTGATCCATGATTTTTTGGACTATGGGAGGAAACCTACGCGGACAGTGGGAGCGCATGGAAATTCCACCAAGATTGGGATTTGAACCGGGAATCCCTAGTGCTGAGAGGAGAACATGCTAAACACTAAGCCAATGTGCCGCCCTAGTGGCTTACAGGTCATCCTATTGATATGAACTTTTAGGAATACAAATAAAAGAAGATGACATGGACAGCAAAGACATATATATATATATATATATATATATATATATATATATATATATATATATATATATATATATATATATATATATATATATATATATATATTTATATATATATAAATTCATAATTTATCTTTGTTGTTCATTTGTCATCTTCTTTTATTTGTATTCCTAAAAGTTCCTATCAATAGGATGACCTGTGATGTATGCTTCCATACTTTACCTTGATCCACTGTGTATCTCACCACTGCACTGCGTAATAGCATTATGGCTTAGCATAGACACTACAAAGGATTGGAGGTAGCAGTGGATATCATTTAAATCCAGTCTGCTAAGCTACAGTCCGCTCTACCAAAAACCTGGCACAGTGTGCTTCCATTTATTCACCTGAATCTTACAAAAGCAGATGTAACTCTGAATACATATGCGGATGGTTGTTTGGAACGTAAGCTTTTAAAAAAGATATTTCAGATTGTTCAGATTCTAACCCTACTGTTATATATTTATGGCATAGTGCTGAGTCTTTCGTATCTGAATTGTGTGTAATGTTAAAGACCAAAAGATACCATTGCTCTACATTATATTTAAATCCAATTTGTAATGCAGTATAAGCACATTTATACAGTTTTATAAAGTATTCACACACACAGACAATGTAGATCCAATTTAGAGCAGCTAATTCACCTTGAATCCATGTTTTTGGACTGTGGGTAGAAACTGGAGAACCCAAAGGAAACCCACATGGATACAAGGAAAAAACGGAACTCCACCCAGTTCGGGATTTGAACCAGGACGTGGCGTTTTGCCACTTGGCTGCGATTTGTAATGTTTTTAGTATAATTGCATGATGTTTTATGATGACACATGTTTGGACATTGTCCATGTTCTCAGTTCCACTTCCTGTAAAGATGGACTTTAGTTCTACAATTCCAGACTGTAGTCCATCTGTTTGTGTTCTACAGTACATACTGTGTACATCCCCTTTACTCTGTTCTAATGGTCAGGACCCCAATAGTACCACCACAGAGCAGGGATTATTTGGTGGGTGCATTATTCCTATCCCAGCAGTGTCACTGAGGTGAAGAAATGAAACTACAGCAGCACTGCTGCACTAAAACCCCCTCACCACATCAGTGTCACTGCAGAACTGACAATAAACAATCCACCACCCAAATGATACCTGTTCTGTGATGCTCCTGACCAACAGAAAACAGAGAACCAAGAGAACACAGATGGACTACAGTCTGTAATTGTAAAACTACAAAGTCCATCTATATGGTAAGTGGAAGACATGTTAGAGCAAGAAGGGGGAATGGCCAAAATTTGATTACTACAGTACATAAAGTTAACTACAAAGCTTTCTTAAAATAAGAATAGGTGGTGTTGAGGTGTATTATCATTTTGCACACTCATGTAATCTGCCTGGGTGGCACGGTGGCTTAGTGGTTAGCATGTTCTCCTCTCATTGCTAGGGATTCCCGGTTGGAATCCCAATCTGGGTGGAGTTTCCATGTTCTCCCCGTGTCCGCATGGGTTTCCTCCGGGTTCTCCGGTTTCCTCCCACAGTCCAAAAACATGGATCAAGTCAATACAATTCTCCAAATTGCCCCATATAGTGTGTGTTTGTGTGAGTGAGTGTGTGCCCAGTGATAGATTGGCGCCCTGTCCTGGGTGTATCTGCCCAGCGCCCAAGACGTTCTCCCCTGGATGGGCATGGGGAACACACACCCCCCCGCGACCCTAGTAGAGGATAAAAGTGGAAGATAATGAATGTGAACGAATGTAATCTGCCTCAGTAAATAAAGAAAATTAGGAAGTCATTAAGTCACAAGTTGAGTCACGTCATAGCACCTTCATTAACACGTCTTCAGTGCCAATGATACCAATTGAAATTCTCAAGAAGAAAAGGCAGATGAACAATGAAGGTGTTCTTCTGGATATTTAGACTTCTTTCATGGTTCTTTTTGTTTCTGCCTCCCTTGCACTCTCTCCCACCACCTTTCCCCCTTATCTGCCCGGCGTTAATGGATGCAGCTAAGAGCTCGTTACAGGAAGAATGATTAAACAGGCTGTGACTGGGCTTGACGTTTACCCCGCCGACCCCATGGCCACGGTCCCTTTTCATGCCTTGCAGTCACCAAGAGGAAAATAACTAAATAAAGGCATGAAGCAGAATAGCTTTGGTCCCCGGACAGACAGTGTAAAGTCAGGTTGTTGAATATCAATGAAGCATAGTTCACACTAAATTTGCCCTCATGAATAACACATCGTTGCTAATAGGAGCGAAGTGGTGTGGCTGTCTCTCGGTTTGACTCCGCACACCATTACACTGGACAAACTCAATTTCCTGGGTCTCTCCATGGACCTTGATAAGGATGTGACTCTAACTACCTTGCTTGCATGGCCTCATAAATAACGGGCCTTCTTTTAAAGAGTTAGTGGCACTGAGGTGTGCACACTCGCTTCACCAAACAAGGCAACGGCGGCGTGGTCGCATTGTCCATACATCATTTTAATATCTTTAACATTTGCAGAGGTGAACATTTTACGGCAACCCTTTATAGGAATCCGGAATTCATAATGCATTATAAACACATTCACAAAGATTATGAAGTATTTACAATGCTTTTTAATGCATGTCATAAGCCTCTTTTAATGCCTATATATGTTCATAACTAGACTTGGTGTAATAAAAATATTTCATATCGCCTTATAATACAATGTGTCATAATGCATTATGTATTACAATGCTTTTTAACTCTTGTCATAAGCCTCTGTTAATGCCTATATATGGTCATAACCAGATTTGTTGTAATAAAAAAGATTTCATATCACATTATAACACAATGTGGCATTATGCATTACAATGCTTTTGAACTCTCGTCATAAGCCTCTATTAATGCCCATAGATGGTCATAACCAGACTTGGTGAAATTAAAAGGGTCATATCGCATTATAACACAATGTGACATAATGCATTATGCATTACAATGCTTTTTAACTCTTGTCATAAGCCTCTGTTAATGTCCATAGATGGTCATTACCAGACTTGTATAAAAATGTCATATCGCATTATAACACAATGCCACATTATGTATTACAATGCTTTTAAACTCTTGTCATAAGCCTGTATTAATGCCCATAGATGGTCATAACCAGACTTGGTGTAATAAAAATGTCATATTGCATTATAACACAATGTGACATAATGCATTATGCATTACAATGCTTTTTAACTCATCATAAGCCTCTATTAATGCCCATAGATGGTCATTACCAGACTTATATAAAAATGTCATATTGCATTATAACACAATGTGACGTAATGCATTATGCATTACAATGCTTTTTAACTCATCATAAGCCTCTGTTAATGCCCATAGATGGTCATAACCATGCCCATCCAGGGGAGAACGTTTCGAGCGCTGGGCAGATACACTCAGGACAGGGCGCCAATCTATCACTGGGCGCACACACACTCACACAAACACACTCTATATGGGGCAATTTGGAGAATTCAATTGACCTTGATCCATGTTTTTGGACTATGGGAGGAAACTGGAGAACCTGGAGGAAACCCACACGGACAGGGGGAGAACATGGAAACTCCACCCAGATTGGGATTAAAATCGTGAATCCCTAGTGTTGAGAGGAGAACATGCTAACCACTAAGCCACCGTGCCGCCCAAATAAAATAATCTCGTCCTTTATATAATTCTGGACAGTTGATTTTTTTAATATG
>JAFMOC010000058.1:1892500-1912500 GCA_019802505.1 Corydoras sp. C115 | reverse complement strand
TTTAACCTGTCACAGGACTGCTAATTAGTCTACAATTTCATATCCATCCCATCAAAATGATATTAATTTGCTTTTTATTATATATATATATATATGTATATATATATATATATATATATATATATATATATATATATATATATATATATATATATATATATATATTATTGTTTGTAGTACCACAGAGCTGTAACCTTTTTTATTATATATATATATATATATATATATATATATATATATATATATATATATATATATATATATATATATATATATATATATATATATATATGTGTGTGTATATATATATATATATATATATATATATATATATATATATATATATATATATATATATATATATATATATATATATATAATGTGCCAAGCGATAGATTGCCTCCCTGTCCTGGGTGTATCTGCCCAGTGCCCGAAAGTTCTCCCCTGAATGGGCATGGGGAACCCCCCACCCCCGTGACCCTAATAGAGGATAAAGCGGAAGATAATAAATGAAATATATATATATATATATATATATATATATATATATATATATATATATATATGGTGGCTTAGTGGTTAGCATGTTCTCCTCTCAGCGCTAGGGATTCCCAGTTCGAATCCCAATCTGGGTGGAGATTCCATGTTCTCCCTGTGTCCGCATGGGTTTCCTCCGGGTTCTCCGGTTTCCTCCCACAGTCCAAAAACATGGATCAAGGCCAATTGAATTCTCCAAATTGCCCCATATAGAGTGTGTCTGTGTGAGTGTGTGCGCCCATTGTTTCTAGATTGGCGCCCTGTCCTGGGTGTATCTGCCCAGTGCCCGAAACGTTCTCTTCTGGTTGGGCATGGGGAACAATAAATATAGATATAGATAAAGTTTCGTAACACTTGATCTTTGAATCACCAGTGTAAATCACATGAAAAACTTTTATTTAAGATATATTGCAGATTATCTGTGCAATATATACTAATATATACTAATATATAATAATATCATACGATGCATTCTATGTATACTCTTATTATAATATATATTACACAAACAGGTAAATTGAATAGTAAAATAAATCAATAAGGCTCCACATGTAGAGGGTGTGCATTATTGTGAATAAATCACGGGAAAGAGTTGTTATTAGTCCTGATGCATAGCAGAGTGCCGTTACACCTCTTTCCCGTAATTTATTTACAATAATGCAACAAAGCTTGATTCATAAACTGGTCTTCTGTGATGTAATCTGAAGTAGTTTGTTTTTTATAGTGAACCCTGCCCCAGAGTAACAAGTTCCTGGCTTCTCTTACTATTAAATACTGCCTGCTAGTGGCCAAATTACAGAATGCAGTTTATAAAAAACATCGGGAAAAGAACGTATTGTGCGTAATGCATTGCACCGACCGCTTAAAGCCCGGATGTGGAGCTGTTTTTGTGGTGACATGCGTGCTAGAGGAGTGTTGCTTAGATGAAAGTACTCCTCTGAACTGACGCAACGCTTAATTTATATAATATTTAAGCGTTGAACCGAAGCCCTGCAAACTTATTTTACGGCTTGAGGCTGGGAACATTTTATTGGCTTCAGGTTTAGCGAATTACAGATGCATCTGAACCGAATCACATCAGCACCGTGCACACCACTCAACGTGATGCATGACTACAAGAGAAAAAGCCTCTAGCTACGTTCCACACACCTGCCATCAACTGCTACCCTCAGAGGAACATATGCTCTTTACTTTGACTAATATGCGGGATGAGGTAGCTCAGTGGTGAGGGTGTGGGTGTGAGTGTAGGGTGTTTATCTGAAGGTTGAAGGTTCAAATCCCATGTTCAGTGAAGTTATCGATGTGGACTCTTGTGTTCTGACCCCAGCCATCAAGTTGGGATATTTGTAAGATACTTTGGATAAAAGCATCTGCTAAATAACCAAATCTAATAATAATGATAATAATAATAGGGCGACGTGGTGGCTTAGTGGTTAGCATGTTATCCTCTCAGCACTAGGGATTCCCGGTTCCAATCCCAATCTGGGTGGAGACCATGTTCTCCCCGTGTCCGTGTGGGTTTCCTCCGGGTTCTCCGGTTTCCTCCCACAGTTTAAAAACATGGATCAAGGTCAATTGAATTCTCCAAATTGCCCAATATAGAGTGTGTGTGAGTGGGTGTCCAGCGATAGATTGGCGCCCTGTCCTGGGTGTATCTGCCCAGCGCCCGAAACGTTCTCCCCTGGATGGGCACGACCCTAGTAGAGGATAAAGCGGAAGATAATGGATGGATAGATAGATAATAATAGTAAGTTAAATTTATATAGTGCCTTTCAAGAACCCAAGGACGCTTGGAAGGAAAACAGGAATTAGAGTGACTTGTAGCACTCAAAGGTATAAAGAAGTCAAAAATATTGCCAACATCTACGTTTTTAGCAACAGAAAATGCTCTAGAGCAGTGCCCAGGTCCACATATTCAAATATGTTTTGCTTTTCTCGTGCCGTTGGCGTCTCCCAAGTGTTTTAACAAACCAAGCTGGGTCATTGTGTTCTGCATCCTTCTGAATATGGCATCACCCATTCATTCTTCATTTTAACAAGGTGCCCCGTCCCTACTTGGGCAGGAAAACAAAGAGGCATTGACATATAAAACCTTGAAATATGTTACTAGAATAGGGGCATATGTAATAGCTCTGGTTCTAAAATATTTCCTCCCTCAATGCAATAAAACACAAGAAATAAAACTAAATTCCGTTTTATGGTTTATGCAAAGGTTCTGCCATTTCTGTGGAGATATTTAAGATCCCAACAGTTGGTGGGATGCTAACTGTTTAAACCTGTAGGTTACAAGACAACAGTAACAACATTCATTCATTCATTATCTTCCGCTTTATCCTATATATGGGTTCCCCATGCCCATCCAGGGGAGAACGTTTCAGGCGCTGGGCAGATACACCCAAGACAGGACGCCAATCCATCACTGGGCACACACTCACTCACACAGACTTTTATTTATACTTTTATTTAAGATGCTTTTATTTATTTATGGCTATCCATAATTTGGAACCCCATAATTTGGAACCCCACGTTGGACACGTGCCTGTGTTGATGCACCACCGAGATAGTGACCGACGTCTGACGAGGTTGTTTTCAGTCAGCGGGGCACCTGGGTTTAACAATACGTCAGAAATGTACAGGACACACCTTTTGGAGACGGCCACGCCCATCGGGAGAGATATATTCCCACGCAGCATTGCTATTTAAACCACACGTGTATATAGACTTGGTGGGGTGTGAGATTGCGCCCAACGTCTGACTGTCGACGCCTGGAGAGGTTGTTTTCAGCCGGCGGGGCACCTGGGTTTAACGATACGCCAGAAATGTACCAGAACACACCCCATTTGGAGACGGCCACGCCCATCGGGGAGGTATATTTACACGCAGCGTATCTATTGAAACCACACGTGTGTATAAATGTTGGTGGGGTGAACGATCGCAATAAGCATTGCGACACACCCTGTGCAGGTTCTAAGATGGGGCCTTTGTCTTGTACAAATGCCCCAAATTCCGACAACATGATACATGTGTTTGTACATACCTTTACATGTTGTATTTTGTGTCTGAAGTGCTTTTGCCTGCTCATATACATATACATATACATATATATATATATATATATGTATATGTGTGTATATATATATATATATATATATATATATATATATATATATATATATATATAGAACACATACCAAAATACGTACAGTACAACTGGCTTTTAAAGATTTTCTGCATCATTCACTAGAAATGTGGAACACCGTAGTCACAAGTGATTTAGTTTTACCGTCCGTCAATTCACGATAGTATTTTTTGCGCGGGCGGCACAGTGGCTTAGTGGTTAGCACGTTCTCCTCTCAGCACTAGGGATTCCCGGTTCGAATCCCCATATCTGGGTGGAGTTTCCATGTTCTCCCCGTGTCTGCTGTCCTCCTGGTTCTCTGGTTTCCTCCCACAGTCCAAAAACATGGATCAAGGTCAGTTGAGTTCTCCAAATTGTCCCATATAGAGTGTTTGTGTGTGTGTGTGTCTAGGTGTGTGACTGAGTGTGCCCAGAGATAGGTTGATGCCAATGCAGGTCCTTGAGCAAGTCCCTTAACCGCCATTGCCCCAGGGGTGCTGACCTCAACCAAGTTTGGATACTCGTAATTCCATCCATTATCTTCCACTTTATCCTCTTCTAGGGTCACAGGGGGGTTCCCCATGCCCATTCAGCTAACATTTTGGGCGCTGGGCAGATACACCCAGGACATGGCGCCAATCTATCGCTGAAAACACACTCACTCACACAGACACACTCTATATGGGGAAATTTGGAGAATTCAATTGACCTTGATCGCTGTATTTGGACTGCGGAGGAAACCGGAGAACCCGGAGGAAACCCACGCGGACACGGGGAGAACATGGAAACTCCACCCAGATTGGGATCCGAACCGGGAATCCCTAGCACTGAGAGGAGAACGTGTTAACCACTAAGCCCTGAATCAAGCTGCGCCATGCACGGTTGCAAGCTTGCTAAAGGTCGTTTAAATACGGCCCTGTAAATTGAATATAAATGATCCCGAGCGGGCGGCACGGTGGCTTAGTGGTTAGCACGTTCGCCTCTCAGCGCTAGGGATTCCCGGTCAAGTCAATTGAGTTCTCCAAATTGCCCCATATAGAGTGTGTCTGTGTGAGTGAGAGTGTGTCCAGCAATGGATTGGCGTCCTGTCCTGGGTGTATCTGCCCAGCGCCCGAAACGTTCTCCCCTGAATGGTCATGGGGAACCCCCCCCCCCACGACCCTAATAGAGGATAAAGCGGAAGATAACGGATGGATGATCCCGAGCTTGAACTCATTTTTAAAAACACATAATGAAACCAAAGGGTTTAACATCCCTAAAACAATCACTGAAGGCATTTAATAAGCACTTCATAATTAATTGCACACAGCTTTCCTTGTTACCTGATTTCAGCTAATTTCATTTTCATAGATTGTTTACCAAAAGCAAAAAAAAAAAAAAAAAGGTGCTGGCTTATTCATGTGACCCTTAAGCTGTTTGTGTTAATTATTCATTGTTTATTCGTTCCACTTTTCCTTCATTTTGATTACTGTATTAAACGCCGGCGAGCCGTTTGAAGTCGTCGCCCGTCGCCGCACGCAGCGGGCTGCTGAGTGAACAGTGACCTGAAAATGTTTATGATGATTGATTTAAAGCCCGGGTGGCACGGTGGCTTAGTGGTTGGCATGTTCTCCTCTCAGCACTAGGGATTCCCGGTTCGAATCCCCATCTGGGTGGAGTTTCCATGTTCTCCCCGTGTCCGCGTGGGTTTCCTCCGGGTTCTCTGGTTTCCTCCCACAGTCCAAAAACATTGATCAAGTCAATTGAGTTCTCCAAATTGCCCCATATAGAGTGTTTGTGTGTGTCTGGGTGTGTGACTAAGTGTGCCCAGAGATAGGTTGATGCCAATGTGGGTCCTTGTGCAAGTCCCTTAACCCCCATTGCCCCAGGGGTGCTGACCTCAACCAAGTTGGGATACTCGTAATTCCATCCATCCATCCATTATCTTCCACTTTATCCTCTTCTAGGGTCACAGGGGGGTTCCCCATTCCCATTCAGCTAACATTTTGGGCGCTGGGCATACACCTAGGACAGGGCTCCAATCTATCGCTGAACACACACACACTCACACTCTATATGGGGCAATTTGGAGAATTCAATTGACCTTGATCCTTGTATTTGGACTGTGGGAGGAAACCGGAGAACCCGGAGGAAACCCACGCGGACACGGGGAGAACATGGAAACTCTACCCAGATTGGGATTCGAACCGGGAATCCCCAGCACTGAGAGGAGAACGTGCTAACCACTAAGCCAAAATGAATGATTCCCGGTTCGAATCCCAATCTGGGTGGAGTTTCCATGTTCGCCCCGTGTCCGCGTGGGTTTCCTCCGGGTTCTCCGGTTTCCTCCCACAGTCCAAAAACATTGATCAAGTCAATTGAGTTCTCCAAATTGCCCCATATAGAGTGCCTGTTTGAGTGAGTGTGTGCCCAGCGATGGATTGGCACCCTGTCCTGGGTGTGTTCTGCCCAGCGCCCGAAACGTTCTCCCCTGGATGGGCATGGGGAACCCCACCGCGACCCTAACAGAGGATAAATCGGAAGATAATGGATGGATGGATTTAAAGCCCAGGCACACTTTGCCCAGGGCAGGTCTGCGGCCTGGGCGGTCCGTCGCAGAAGCATGGCCTGTGTTCTCAGCTCACTCGTGATTCACAGTCGGGGTCCTTTCAGAGACGTCTCTGAGCTTTTTCACGAACAAAGAGATTTTTTAGCAAATATATTTTGAGTAAACAGCACCTGTAAACAGCTCGCATGCTAACCACTCGCATGGCCCAGATTTGAGAGAGATAAATTATTCAGTGTTTTTTTTTCAATATTTTATTTCCATGATTAAAATGACTGTAAGCAAAGCACACTAACGCAGAGTAATGTCTTATCATGTGCTACAGGACACTGCTTCTGGGTGAAGCCAGGCGGAAAATGATATAGAAGAGCAATACACAGAAGCAGCTTATAGTTGAGTATAGAGGGGCTGACTACTGTAGCAACACTTCCACCTTCAGGAGGAGGGTGCTGTGCTGCTACTTTAACCAAAACATTAGACACTTAATCACATTCCACACACAACTGTAACTACCAGAGCCAGCATGTTCATGATTGTGATCTTCACCTGCTCTCATGAGTCAGTGTATTGGGAGCAACAAATGTGTAGAGTGCATGGTATATATTCGTTGGTGTATATTCTGTGTGGTTCTATGCGTGTATGATTTTGCGTGTGTATATATATATATATATGTATATATGTGTGTGTGTGTATATATGTATATTTGTATATGTGAGTGTGTATGTATATTTATGTATATACATGTATATACATTAGTCATTTAGCAGACACTTTTATCCAAAGCGACTATATATATATATATATATATATATATATATATATATATATATATATATATATATATATATATATATATATATATATATGTCCCTCTGTGTGTGTATGTATGTAATATGTATGTATGTATTTGTATATATATGTATGTATGTAGTTCTCTCTCTCTCTCTCGCTCTCTCTCTCTCTCTCCCCTCCCCCTGTGTGTGTGTGTGTGTGTGTGTATGTGTGTATATATATATATATATATATATATATATATATATATATATATATATATATATATATATATATATATATATATATGCAGCAATGTGGCTTGGTGGTTAGCACGTTTGCCTCCCAGCACTAGGGATTCCCAGTTCGAATCCATTTCTGGGTGGAGTTTCCATGTTCTCCCCATGTCTGTGTGGGTTACCTACAGGTTCTCCGGTTTCCTCCCTCAGTCTATGGACATATGAACATGGGTCGACTGAATTCTCCAAGCTGCCCCATATGGAGTGTGTTTATGTGAGTGAGTGTGTGCCCAGCGATAGATTGGTGCCCTGTCCTGGGTGTATCTGCCCAGCGCCGAAACATTCTCCCCTGGATGGGCATGGGGAACCCCCATGACCCTAGTAGAGGATAAAGCTGAAGATGATGGATATATATATATATATATATATATATATATATATATATATATATATATATATATATATATATACTCTGCAAGTTACCCTTTGGATGCTGTAAGATAGTGTATCATAATACTGGATCTATGATGAATCATATTCATATGATGAACTGTCCATTGTTATAGTCCATGAAAGATTGTCATTGTAAGACCACGTCACGTACTGAATGAACTGTAAGTCACTTCACAAGCATCACTTACACACATCTCACATAATCCACTGACTCTCAGCTGTGTTGCTTGAAGTAACTGTTTTAGAACTTCTAGCAGAAGTTGAGTTTTCGCTCTCGGGTTTGATATGCGAGGGAATATAATCGCAGCGCAATGATCCATTTTCATTAAGTGTACCAGATTAGACGTCGTGAGTCATTCTATTGATCCTGCTTTAATGTCAAGTCATTAACTGCACCTAAGAGTAGACACCACTTATAACAATTAAGGCCTTGCGAATTCATTTGCAGCCTCTCTCCTCTTTCGCTTCACCGAGAGACAATACAGTGGGAGGACAGTAGCCATTCTTCTTTTTCTAAACGCAGGGCCAGGTACAAATTTCCTTCCATGCTTCATAATCCTGCTGCCCCTGGCTGTTCAGCCCCCTCCAATTTTTGGTATTCATCATGGTTCTAGTTTAAAACTGTCCTAATGCACATCACTCCACCTCCACTGCTTTCCTTTTTATAACTTCTACACAATGCCATTGGAATCCCATTGTGATCTGAATATTTCTTCTTAATCAGCCAAATAATCCACTGAAATAAATACAGTACCAGTCTTAAGTTTGGACACGCCTCCTTTTTGCTCCATTTATTGTCCATGTTCTCAGTTCCACTACATGTGAAGATGGACTTTGTAGTTCTACAATTCCAGACTGTAGTCCATCTGTTTGTGTTCTACAGTACATATTGTGTACGTCCCCTTTACTCTGTTCTAATGGTCAGAACCCCAATGGTACCACCACAGAGCAGGGATTATTTGGTTGGTCCATTATTCCTATCCCAGCAATGTCACTGAGGTGTTTAACATACAACAGCCAAAAAATCCACTTTAAATACAGTGCCATTCTTAAGTTAGAACACACCCCTTTGGTCTGTGTATTATTTATGTTCTTATGTACTGTATGTCCTATAAGATGGACTTTGTGGTTCTATAATTCCAGACTGTAGTCCATCTGTTTATGTTCTACAGTACATACTGTGTATGTCCCCTTTACTCTGTTCTAATGGTCAGGACCCCAATAGTACCACCACAGAGCAGGGATTATTTGGTTGGTGCATTAGTCCTATCCCAGCAGTGTCACTGAGGTGGAGAAATGAAACTCCAGCAGCACTGCTGCACTAAAACCCCCTCACCACATCAGTGTCACTGCAGAACTGACAACAAACAATCCACCACCCAAATGATACCTGTTCTGTGATGATCCTGAGCAACAGAGAACCAACAGGGGACTAACAAACAACAGAACACAGACGGATTGTAAGTTGTAAGTCCATCTATATGGTAAGTGGAGGAAATGGAGAATGGAGCAAGAATGTGGTCCAAACTTTTGACTTTTTGGGGGGTTTGGTTACAGCTTATAGGTGTTTCAGGGACCGCCTTTGTTCTAACTGCAATGTTATGCTGATAAATTGTTTAAAACATTTTATAATGTACTCTAAAGCTATTTTATGCAAAAAAAGGGCGTGCCCAAACTTTTGACCAGTGCTGTATCCCACCATATTTATCATCAGGTCTTCTTTTTAGAAAATATAGGACTTATTCTATCCCCCCATAAGTCTGTGTTTCCTCTGTGATGCCACGCTGGCGTTTTCCTCATCCTTCACAGTTTGTTTGTTTTCCGGTTTGGTGGTGAGTAGTGGCACGCCAGCTTTAACTGGATAAAAAGACAGTCAGCATGTAGGCCTGATTAAAGCAGAGCCAGCCTGGACGATAGAGATAGTACAGCAGCTTATAGGATTCACTGAGTCATACGTGAGCAGCACCATACGAGAAAGCTACTTCAAAGACTCTTATAAAATAGCTTCCAAAATATGTATTCAATCATGCAAACATGACTTTTACTTTCCTCTTACCTAGATCCCACACTTTCCTTGTAAACGGGATCTGCCTTTATAAAATCTTATACGACTTCAGTAATGGTGGAAATGTCCCGGGACGATGAAGCATTGGGGGGGGTTCCCCATGCCCATCCAGGGGAGAACGTTTCGGGCGCTTGGCAGATACACCCAGGACAGGGCGCCAATCTTTCACTGGGTACACACTTACTCACTCACACAGACACACTCTATATGGGGCAATTTGGAGAATTCAATTGACGTTCATGTTTTTGGACTGTGGGAGGAAACCGGAGAACCCGGAGGAAACCCATGTGGACATGGGGAGAACATGGAAACTCATACCGGGAATCCCTAGTTCTGAGAGGAGAACATGCTAACCATTAAGCCACCGTGCTGCCCTTACAAACAAATCCATCCGTCCATTATCTTCCGCTTTATCCTCTACTAGGGTCGTGAGGGGGGGAGGGGGGTTCCTCATGCCCATCCAGGGGAGAACGTTTCAGGCGCTGGGCAGATAGACCCAGGACAGGGCGCCAATCTGTCACTGGGCACACACTCACACACACGGACACTCTATATGGGGCAATTTGGAGAATTCAATTGACCTTGATCCATGTTTTTGGACTGTGGGAGGAAACCGGAGAACCCGGAGGAAACACACGCGGACACGGGGAGAACATGGAAACTCCACCCAGATTGGGATTCGAACCGGGAATGCCTAGCACTGAGGAGAACATGCTAACCACTAAGCCATCGTGCCACCCTTCCAAACAAATCATTCATTCATTTATTATCTCCCGCTTTATCCTCTATTAGCGTCGCGGGGGGGTTCCCCATGCCCATCCAGGGGAGAACGTTTCGGGCGCTGGGCAGATACACCCAGGACAGGGCGCCAATCTGTCGCTGGGCACACACTCACACACACCAACACACTCTATATGGGGCAATTTGGTGAATTCAATTGACCTTGATCCATGTTTTTGGACTGTGGGAGGAAACCGGAGAACCCGGAAAAAACCCACGCGGACACGGGGAGAACATGGAAACTCCACCCAGATTGGGATTCGAACCGGGAATTCCTAGCACTGAGAGGAGAACATACTAACCACTAAGCCATTGTGCCGCCCTTCCAAACAAATCAGTTTATAACAAATGAGTTCTGAAACTAATCTGTGATTTGTTAATTCATTTAAACTTTTACTTAACAAACAAATTCAGAAAATGTGGTGGCTTAGTGGTTGGCATGTTCACCTGTCAGCACTGGGGATCCGGGTTCGAATCCCAATTCTGTCGCCATGGTAGCAATACGCCAAAAATGTACCTGAACACACCTCATTTTGAGACAGCCATGCCCCTCAGGGTAGATATGTTCACAAGCAGCGTTGCTATTTAAACCACACAGATTAAAGGCGGGAATATAGATTGTTTGTAGGGTCTTTGATGGGGCCCAGGTCTCAACAGCATCACTTTCTGCCGAATTTTAAGACAGAATTGGCAAGTTTAAGACTTGAGTGATCCACTCAAGCACCATCAATCCATGTGGGTCAGATGAAAATTGGGCAAATGGGCCGAAATAATTCAGCTATCTGGGCGGCATGGTCGCTTAGTGGTTAGCACGTTCGCCTCTCAGCGCTAGGGATTCTCGGTTCGAATCCCCATCTTGGCGGAGTTTCCATGTTCTCTCAGTGTCCGCGTTGGTTTCCTCCGGGTTCTCCGGTTTCCTCCCACAGTCCAAAAACATGGATCAAGTCAATTGAGTTCTCCAAATTCCCCCATGTAGAGTATGTGAGTGTGTGTGTGTGCCCAGCGATAGATTGGCACCCTGTCCTGGGTGTATCTGCCCAGTGCCCGAAACGTTCTCCCCTGGATGGGCATGGGGAACCCCACCGCGACCCTAATAGAGGATAAAGCGGAAGATAATGAATGAATGAATGAATGAATGAATGAATTCAGCTATCTGGTAATAAGTTCTCACTTTGCAACTCTCTGTAAAGACTTTCCACAATGTTTTGGAGCGTGTCTTTGGGAATTATCCACCAAGTCAGCCACCAATATTGGTTTCTGTGCATAAAGATGGGCAGATGTATAAAAAGCCTAATTTGTATATCTGATTTCACCTCAACATTTGATGTTACTTGGGTTGAATTGGAGAAAGGCACGATTCAGGGTAAAACCGTTGCCCCTGGCCAAATTTTGCAGGTATTTCCAAACAGTGATCTGTGAAAACACACGGGGTGCCTCTGCATGCGCTTGCTGCAGGCTTAGCTAGCTCTTTGAGTCACAGCAGCTGATGGAAGAAAGAGGAATGTTGCATTGAAAGGCACTGTGGTCCCCGGAGGACGTCTCTGAACAGACTGCCCACTGTGATTTGGGTCTGAGGATCACTGTCCTTTTTAAGAGGAATAGAACCATAACAATCGAAGCACACGCTTTAGTAGCTGCTCATTAGTTCAAATTAAAATAGAGCTTTGAAAGATTAACATTGTGGGACTGCGTGTCAGAGTTCTGCTGGTGTTTTTAAAGCATATTCATCTTTTTCACAGTAATTTTCATCAGGATCAGGATCAGGCTGGGTGCTTGTACCTGCTCTTATTGTTAAAGACACAGAAACACTGTCCAGCACTGTCCACAAGGGCATGTATACACAAAACATTCCATAACTCAAGTCCACTGTCCAACATAGAATTAACAGCAGTGTATAATGCATTATCTATTTATCTGTGTGATAAGTAAATGGATGGATGGGTATATGTGTGTGTGTATGTGTATATATATATATATATATATATATATATATATATGTATATGTATGTGTGTGTGTGTATATATATGTAAATATGTATGTATGTGTATATATATATATATATATATATATATATATATATATATATATATATATATATATATATATATATATATATATATATATATATATGTGTGTGTGTGTATGTGTATGTGTATATATATATGTATATGTATATATATGTGTGTATGTATATATATATATATATATATATATATATATATATATATATATATATATATATCTCCTCTATTAGGGTCGCGGGGGGGTTCCCCATGCCCATTCAGGGGAGAATGTTTCGGATGCTGGGCAGATAGACCCAGGACAGGGCGCCAATCCATCGCTGGGCACATACTCACTCACACAGACACACTCTATATGGGGCAATTTGGAGAATTAAATTGACTTGATTCATGTTTTTGGACTGTGGGAGGAAACCGGAGGAAACCCACACGGACACGGGGAGAACATGGAAACTGATAGGAGAACGTGCTAACCACTAAGCCACCGTGCCGCCCTTATATATATATATATATATATATATATATATATATATATATATATATATATATATATATATATATATATATATATATATATATGTATATATATATATATGTGTGTGTGTTTTATATATATATATATATATATATATATATATATATATATATATATATATATATATATATATATATATAATGTGTGTGTGTGTATGTGTGTATATAAATATGTGTGTATACACAGTATATGTAAAGTTCGGTGAGCAGTGTGGAGAGAGAGAGAATGTCACTCCACTGGGATCAGTAATGATGCATAATGAGAAGTGACCCTGCCCCATTTTGTACCCAGCTGTAAAGATGTCCGTTGTTTACCCTCATGTTCATGATTGATGGGCCAACCCCACTGTCCAATCAGAGTCCTAATGTCTCAATTTAAAAGTCCAGCGAAGACGAAGCACGGTCAGCAATTTAAAAAAGCAAATCTATGTTTATGTATTCACTACATTCATTTTTATTATTTCCCGGCACCATCACGACCTACGAGACGCTTCTCTCATTACGTTGACCTTGCAAAAACATTGCCTGCCAAATGAGAAGACGGAAAATAAAAGTTCTTCACTTTGCTTATATATAACAATACTTCATAACACTTTCTATGAATCTGGTATTCATAATGCATCATAACTGCATTCATAAAGTATTAATAATGCTTTATAACATTTGTTCTAAGCATTTTTTAATGTCCAGAGATGTTCATAAATCAGTCATAAATTGTTATAACAATTTGACATAAGGCTTTATAACACAAAATGACATAATGCATTATAACATGTACATAATTAAACTTCAGATTTTGGATGTTTAGACATTCGTTCTTAAATCAAGATGATGTCACTTCACTCAAAGTCTGTAAAGAGCATTTATAAGCTTTCATAAGTCATTAAGTACTTCTATGTATGCAGTCTCAAAAAGCATTGTAAATGTCAACACTATGCCTGTAAACAGAGTTTATAAGCTTTTATAAACTGTTATGAGCACTTATAAAGTCATTTTTAGGAAAAGTGTTCATTAAACACAGATGTTATAAGGCTTTATGATGCTGGTATCTATAATAAGTTGATGAACAGTTAAAATATGTAATTTATAATGCATTATGTCACTTTGTGTTATAAAGCCTTATGGCATGATCTTATAACACTTTATGAAAGTGTTTATGAACATCTATGGACATTAACAAAGGCTTATGACAAGCATTATAAAGCATTATGAGTACTTCATAAAGCTTTTTAAATGCATCTATAATGCATTATGTATACCGGATTCATAGAAAGTGGTACCCAATATTTTTATGTAATTTATTTAATAATAACAAATCGACATGGCATCAAAGACAACACCAGACCCCCCCCCAGCATATAATCTGCTTCACCCAATTAATTTCAGGCTCTGAAGTAATAATTACTGTGGTGATCAATATCACTTGTGCTATATTACCTTCTCGTTAATAAGTCCATCATAACTATTTTAAATTGGAATATTGTTTATCATTAACTGTAATTAATTACCCGGCTAATAATGTGGAATTATTCATATTTTCTATCATGCTGTATTAAACGACACAAATTACGCATTACGCCAATCTTTGACAATAATCAGACAAGCGGAGAAACAGACGTGGTTGATGATATATCGGGAAAGACGGCGGTGAAAGAGACGAACAATGATGAGGATCCATTATCTTCCATGTTCCCCATGCCCATCCAGGGGAGGATGTTTCGGGCGCTGGGCAGATACACCCAGGACAGGACGCCAATCTATCACTGGGCACACACTCACTCACTCACACAGACACACTCTATATGGGGCAATTTGGAGAACTCATTTGACCTTGATCCATGTTTTTGGACTGTGGGAGGAAACCGGAGAACCCGGAGGAAACCCCCGTGGACACGGGGAGAACATGGAAACTCCACCCAGATTGGGATTCGAATCGGAAATCCCTAGCGCTGAGAGAACATGCTAACCACTAGGGCTGTCTTCAACTAAGGATTTTCATAGTCGAATCTGATTGGTCAGATTTTCCCTATAGTCGACTGATAGTCGAATCAGTTAAATTTTCACCACAAGATGGCGCTATAAGCGTGGTTTTAAAAAAAGATTTTTTATATATATATATATATAATATAATAATATTTTATAATATTTTTTTTATATATATATTTTTTTTATTGTTTTTCTAGAGCACCGTAAATGGGTTAAAGCGCACACATCATTTAAAAAAAATATTAACAGATATTAGAATGATTTTATTTGACAAAAGGCTATATATATAACGAAAACAAAGACATTTCATGTAAAAACTAATGCTTAGCAGCAGCCATGGGCGCCCCCATGTGGTCAAAATGGTACATTCGACTATGAGGTTCATAGTCGACTACGGTTCTCCGAATCGAATCGTCGAATCAGCGAATATTGCAGCTCACCCCTACTAACCACTAAGCCACAATGCCGCCCCATTGAACTTCATTGTATTTTTAATCCATCCCTCCATCCATTATCCGCTTTATTACTAGGGTTGTGGGGGGGTTCCCCATGCCAATCCAGGGGAGAACGTTTCGGACGCTGGGCAGATACACCCAGGACAGGGCACCAATCCATCACTGGGCACACACGCACTCTATACGGGCAATTTGGAGAACTCAATTGATCTTTATCCATGTTTTTGGACTATGGGACGAAACCGGAGAACCCGGAGGAAACCCACACGGACACAGAGAACATGGAAACTCCAACCAGATTGGGATTCGAACCGGGAATCCGAGAGGACCGAGAGCCACCATGCCGCTCGATGATGAGGATGCTTAGGGAAAAAATTAAAAAAAAAAAAGGGAAAATAAAATGAAAGGTGGCCAAGAACCAACCTCTCACCTAGAAAGCCTGCAGAGAGGACTCGGGGTCTGGGGAGTGAGATAAAGCACTCGCACTAATGCCCTGAACAAGCAAATGCACTCGCCTGTTATATTCCTATATTGCAAACACTCAGAGTGTATTGTAATGTTGTGACTAAGCGGCTCCCGCGAGGATTCCACGAACAGACGTTTATAGGTGATCTTGCCAAGTGGCTGCTGTTTTTACGGTCATGAGCTATTACAGAGGAAGTGGCGTCACCCTCAGCCATCTCAGGTCACTGAACATTTGAAAGAACTTTGATTTTCAATCAATATTTTCAATGGCTCATTAAATTTGCCAACAATTACCCAGTTGCCTTATCGATCATTCCGGCAGTGCTTGGAGGACAAAGCAAATGGTCTATGTAAGAATAATGCACTCGGGGCAAAAACAAACATATTGCCAGTGTTGTACAGTATAGTACACCAGGGGCGTATTTAGGGTTTAGAAAAATCAGGGGCATTAGCCCCGATCCCTTATTCCCCCTCTGTCTTTTTTAAATATTGCCCTTTCATGAGGGTATTTATCCATTTTTCAAACTGTTGTTACATGTCTTTTGTTTGATCATTTATTAGTTATCCATTCATTCATTCATTATCTTCCGCTTTATCCTCTACTAGGGTCGCGGGGGGATTCCCCATGCCCAGCCAGGGGAGAACGTTTCAGTCTCTGGGCAGATACACCCAGGACAGGGCGCCAATCTATCGCTGGGCACACACTCACTCAGACAGACACACTCTATATGGGGCAATTTGGAGAACTCAATTGACTTGATCCATGTTTTTGGACTGTGGGAGGAAACCGGAGAACCCGGAGGAAACCCACACAGACACGGGGAGAACATGGAAACCCCACCCAGGGAAATTGCCCCATATAAAGTGTGTTTGTGTGAGTGAGTGTGTGCCCAGTGATAGATTGGCGCCTTGTCCTGGGTGTATCTGCCCAGCGCCCGAAATGTTCTCCACTAGATGGGCATGGGGAACCCCCCTGTGACTCTAGTAGAGGATAAAGTGGAAGATAATGGATGGATGGATGGATGGATGGATTACTATATATTGGGTAACACTTTCTGGCAGCATATGGCTTAGTGGTTAGCATGTTCTCCTCTCAGCGCTAGGGATTCCCGGTTCAAATCCCTATCTGGGTGGAGTTTCCATGTTCTCCCCGTGTCCGCGTGGGTTTCCTCGAGGTTCTCTGGTTTCCTCCCACAGTCCAAAAACATGGATCAAGGTCGAATGAATTCTCCAAATTGCCCCATATAGAGTGTGTCTGTGTGAGTGAGTGTGTGCCCAGTGATAGATTGGTGCCCTGTGCTGGGTGTATCTGCCCAGCGCCTGAAACGTTCTCCACTGGATGGGCATGGGGAACCCCCCTGTGACTCTAGTAGAGGATAAAGTGGAAGATAATGGATGGATGGATGAATTTAGCATAACTCTGTGCATAACTCTTATAGAATTATAAACACTTGTTAGGTCGTCGGTGAGGGAGGGACTGCAGAGTAAAGACAGATGAAGAATCAGTCTTTACGTGATGCACTCCCCTTCTCCCTGCGTTTGCTCCGTCTTTGACACCAGCTTTTTAGAGCTCTTTGGGGATTCAGTCGGCAGTATGTTCTAGTTAAAAATGACAAAACTAAATCTGATACATATTTTCACACAGAAATAAATGCACCAGAAGACCCTCTGTCAGGATAAAGCCGTTCCGAAACGAAATGAGACATCTGTGGGAATAGATTTCTGCTTTTATGAGATGCACCTGAATAAGTAGATGTCTTGGCTTTTCAAGTGTAAGTTATTCGAAAACATCATTTCGGAGGAGCGCGAGTTGTCAAGTTGTTGTGTACATCTGGAAAAACGACAAGACTTTGTTTTTTGTACTAATTATTCTCTTTTAACTATCTTCCCGAAGTCTGCTGCGTCTGAGAGGCAGGTCGTTTTGAGAATATTTAGTTGGGAGTGTGTGTGTGTGTGTGTGTGTGTGTGTGTGTGTGTGTGTGTGTGTGAGTGTGTGAGTGCATGTGTGTGAGTGAGTGTGTGTGTGTGTGTGTGTGAGTGAGTGTGTGAGTGAGTGTGTGAGTGTGTGTGTGAGTGTAAGTGTGTGTGTGAGTGTAAGTGTGTATGTGAGTGTAAGTGTGTGTAAGTGTGTGTGTGAGTGTAAGTGTGTGAGTGTGAGTGAGTGTGTGAGTGTAAGTGTGTGAGTGTGAGTGTGTGAGTGTGTGAGTGTAAGTGTGTGTGTGAGTGTAAGTGTGTGTGTGAGTGTAAGTGTGTGTGTGAGTGTAAGTGTGTGTGTGAGTGTAAGTGTGTGTGTGAGTGTAAGTGTGTGTATGTGAGTGTAAGTGTGTGTAAGTGTGAGTGTGAGTGTGTGTGAGTGAGTGAGTGTGTGAGTGAGTGTGTAAGTGTGTGAGTGTAAGTGTGTGAGTGTAAGTGTGTGAGTGTGTGTGAGTGTAAGTGTGTGTGTGTGTGTGTGTGTGTGTGAGTGTAAGTGTGTGTGAGTGTAACTGTGTGTGTAAGAGTGTGAGAGTGCAAGTGTGTGAGTATATGGGTGCGAGTGTCGTTGAGTATAAGTGTGTGTGAGTGTCTGTGAGTGTAAGTGTGTGTGAGTATAAGTGTGTGTGAGTATAAGTGTGTGTGAGTGTTTGTGAGTATAAGTGTGAGTGTCTGTAAGTTTGTGTGTGTGTGTGTGTGTGTGTGTGTGTGTTAAACTTGTGAACCCATAGCCTTTGGGTCAATCTGCTCTGTGGAGAGAAACACAGAAGGCGACTTTCCGTCAGGTAAATATTGAACAGCTACTTGCCCTGTTTACTCTCCCAGCCTGAGAATGAAGCCGCGCACCACATTTAAACCTCCTTCTACACTCACACTGCACTTTTTATTATGTTACTGTTGAAGTCTGAGACTGTAGACCGTTGTGTAGCTCATACAGCAATACAATAAAAATGCACTCGATTGATTGATTGGTTTGATTGATTGATATCCATTTTTTAGTCCCACAATGGGGCAATTCAAAAAGCGAGAAAGATCAGATGTAATACGTTGGGGCAGTCATGAGCTTGTGGGTAAGGAACCAGCCTTGTGAGCTGAAGGTCCCCGGTTCGATTCCCGATCCCACCAAGTAACATTACTGAAGTGCCCTTGGGCAAGGCACCTAACCCCAATTGCTCCCCCAATTGCCCACCGTTCCTGGCACGTGTGCTCACTTCACCAGTGTGTCACTGCGTGGATGTGTCAAATGTGGAGGACAAATTCCTCTGTGTATAAGAACAGTGGGCAAAAAAACATAATAATAATAATAATAATAATAATAATAATAATAATAAAACTATGATGCTAAAGGAGTACAGTTTGGGAACCCGAAAAAAAAAAAAAAAAAAAAAAAAGATTTACAGACGCAGGTCTGGATTGGAATATTATTATTATGAAGTTGTCATGGTCTATGAATTCAAATGTTGGCTCACCACAGATCATTAAACAGATACGAACAGGGTTATAACCTCCTGTAATCTCTTAAATAAATCCCACTGATGAACTCTGATGAGTTTAGAAATAATGCGGCATGTGTTCTTAGTATCTGGACATGTTGGAGTTTAGTTCGGATTGATAAGGATATAAAGTTTTTTTTAAATGACTTTAAACATTCCATAAGGCTTTATAACACAAAGTTGCATAAGGAATAATAAATAATATATTTAAACGGTTTATCAACTTATTATAGAGACCAGCGACATAAAGCCTTGTAACATTTGTGTTTAATGAACAGTTTACCTGAAAATGACTTTGTAAAGAGAGCTTATAAGCTTTTATAAACAGTTATGAGCACTTATAGACATAAAGTAACATGTCATTAATTACTTCTTTGAAAGGCTCTGCATACATAGTACTACATAATGGCTTATAAAGGCTTATAAATGCTCTTAATTATTTAAAACAAGGTAATTACACTTTACTTAAACATCCAAAGAATCAAATGTTGAAATAAGTTCATATTATAATGCGTTATGTCACTTTGTGTTATAAAGCCTTATGTCATATTGTTATACACTATATG
>JAFMOC010000058.1:1820000-1890000 GCA_019802505.1 Corydoras sp. C115 | reverse complement strand
TAGCAACTTTTGCACTATTTAAATTTCACACTCTTTTGACTTTTGCTTTTAAGGCGAACACTTCAGCTGCCAAACTTGTATAACTTTTTCGATGCAGTTGAGAGTTGAATGTTTAAAAAAAAAAAAAAAAAAAGGGAAAGCAAACAAATATATAAATAAGTAAAAACAAACTGTCAGAAATGGAATGGGAGCAATCAGTTTTTTTGGCGTTTTTTTTTTTCCCCTCCCTCCTCCTCATGGTTCCGCCTGTCAGTGCTGAGGGGCTTGGTTTAAACGGGCAATGCCATTCTGTCAGTGACAAACTCTCAAACCGAACCTGAAAATGCACCTGCATGTCTGATCCAGTCGAAGCTCTGCTGCTTTTAACCATCTCCAATTATCTGGCTGTAATGACAATGCCTCCACCTGCCCCCCACCTGCCCTCACCTGCCTGGCTTCATTATTGCCGGGTCTGAATGGCAGTTCTATTCATTCTGATTGACTGCACATTCTGCACTTACCCCGACAGCCGGCCCCTCGTCCACCCTCGATTACTCGCAAAAATCCGCTCGCATGCCCCATTGAATGGACTTCATTTACATGTACTGAAACCTAACACCTCTCAGAGAGGAAACTTCTCTAATTACCGAGAGAGCAAAACAACTCTGAGGTCTTATAGAGAGACTTATAATGGTTCTAAAAGTACAGTACAGGGGTCTGTGTCTGGCCCAGAGATCTCCTCTTTAATTGGTATACCCCCGATTGGGGTTGCTTCATTTGGTCAGACCCAGTAAGTCAGTTAAAGAGTCAGCTGAGTGAATATACTAATGGTCACTTCCATTTTTCCAGACACACTAGGTTCTCCACCACAACAAAGTGGTGAACCATGGAGAACATGCCTCTTTATAGGCAGATCAGCTTACCAGCTACGGGTACTAACTGCGCTAATGCCACCACTGCATTGAGTCAGGCGCTTTTATCCAAAGCGGCTTTCAAATATCCCAAACTTTTTTGGGGGGTCGGAACATAGGGTTGGTCTTACAGCATCCCTGGAGATATAAGGGTTAGGGGCCTTGCTCACAGACCCAAGGTAAGAACTTCATTAAACCTGGGATTGGAACCATCCATCCATCCATTATCTTCCACTTAATCCTCTACACAGATTGCACGGGGTCGTTTCAGGTACTGGGCAGATATACCCAGGGCAGGGTGCAAATCTATTGCTGGGCACACATACAACACACTCTATATGGGGCAATCTGGAGAATTCAATTGATCCATGTTTTTGGACTGTGGGAGGAAACCGGAGAACTTGGAGGAAATCCACATGGACATGGGGAGAACATGGAAACTCCACCCAGATTGGGATTTGAACCTGGAAACCCTAGTGCTGAGAGGAGAACGTGCTAACCACCAAGCCACCGTGCTGCCCCAGATTGGAACCGACAATAGAACCTAACCAATGAGCGACCACATGCTCCAGACCAGCTTATGGATATGAATGTGCATAAAATTGTGAGCAACAAAGTGTTTCCCCATGCCCATCCAGGGGAGAACGTTTCGGGCGCTGGGCAGATACACCCAGGACAAGACGCCAATCTATCACTGGGCACACACTCACTCACACAAACACACTCCATATGGGGCAATTTGGAGAATTCAATTTTACCTTATTGTAAATGTTTTTGGACTGTGGGAGGAAACCGGAGAACCCGGAGGAAACCCACGCAGACACGGGGAGAACATAGAAACTCCACCAGATTGGGATTCGAAATGGGAATCCCTAGTGCTGAGAGGAGAACATGCTAACCACTAAGCCACTGTGCTGCCCAGCTTACATATTTTTACATTATTATTATTATTTTTTTATGATAAAGCATTAGTCATGAAGTTTCATCTTATTTCAAAGACAAAAAACATATTTAAGTTGTCGTTTTACTCACTTTCTTTTTTTTACCCTCAATGTTAGTCCTCAAACATGCGAATGGGGTATTATGCAAATTAGGTGATGATGTCATTTAGCGACTTCAATCACAACCAAATAGTTACTTTCCTTCCTGAGGAGTTTACAGTTTACAGCAGTGCATGTAACCGGGATAACATGACAGTGAGGAGCTCAGAACATCACACTTGACTTTATTTTGGGAGTTGATTGTGGAAAACGAATGTTCACACGTGTTCTCGCACAAACACAAAGAACCAAAACACACATTTCAGTTAGAAGCTGACAGTTTATGTTACCAGCAGGAGTAGGGCCCTCGGGTAGCCTGCGCTAGAACACATGTCTACGACGAAAAAGCTGTGAAACAGTTTTACTTTTTCATTTCCGTGCCGATCTTCGCGCTCGGCTCTCCCGCAGTGTGGAACTTTGTCCGTGTTAATCACAATACTTTATTAATCCAATAAATTAATTAATGCAATAAATTGCAGTTTTTACAGATGCTCCATTAGACGTGTTTATATATACAACAGTAAAATGAAACTAAAATTACTAAAAATAAAGTCAAAGTAAATTGGCATGTGTATTTATTTATTTTTTTTTTTAAATGAAGGATATATTTATATCATAAATTTTCTTATAGGGTGGCTTAGTGGTTAGCATGTTCTCCTCTCGGCGCTGGGGATTCCCGGTTTAAATCCCAATCTGAGTGGAGTTTCCATGTTCTCCGTGTCCGTGTGGGTTCCCTCAGGGTTCTCTGGTTTCCTCCCACAGTCCAAAAACATGGATCAAGGTCAATTGAAGTCTCCAGGTTGCCCCATATAGAGTGTGTATGTATGTATGAGTGTGTGTGTCTGTGTGAGTAAGTGTGTGTCTGGCGATGGATTGGCACCCTGTCCTGGGTGTATCTGCCCAGTGCCTAAGATGCTCTCCCCTGGAAGGGCATGGGGAAACACTTTGTTGCTCACAATTTTATGCACATTCATTTCCATAAGTAGCACCACCTGCTGGCCTGGAGCATGTGGTAGCTCAATTGTTGGGTTCCATTTTTGGTTCCAATCCGGGGCAGCACGGTGGCTTAGTGATTAGCATGTTCTCCTCTCAGCACTAGGGATTCCCGTTTCGAATCTCAATCTGGGTGGACTTTCCATGTTCTCCCCATGTCTGCGAGGGTTTCCAATATTTCAATCGTTCACTATATTTTCTTTAAATTTTATTTTTTTAAAATGTAAAAAAAATAATAAAAATAAATTATACATATATATATATATATATATATATATATATATATATATATATATATATATATATATATATATATATATATATATATATATTTTTTTTTTTTTTTTTTTTTTTTTTAGTTAATATTTTTAAAGAAAATATAGTGAAAGATTGAAATATAGTTATAGGTAATAACATCTCCATAACCTTTATACCCTGTGCTTATTAATCCTCTTACTGAACTCTGACATATCCCCGGAGATGTGTTTCTATAACAATGATCTGACTAGCTGGCTGGTATCAATAGCAACTGGGATTCGTCTGGGCTACGCTGGTGCACGGAATCATCGTTGCTTTCAGTTTAATGGTGGCTTGTAGGATTTCCTCACCAGTGTTGTGCTCACCTTATTGTCAGCAGCCTCTTTTAGAAAGCCTACTCACGGTGGGAATATTGCATCACTGTATACTACTTCGCTCTCTTATTATTGTCCCTTTATGTAAGCCAGCGGAGGAGCTCGTTCCTGATTAACATCTGTATAAATGAGATATTCTACATGCAGGAACATAACACATCGGTGTCTGGAATGTTGGCAATGCTATGTGTTGTGTTTCCAGAAAAAAAAAAAGAAAAAAAGCAGCCACTGTAATGGCTTTATTCCACGTTCGGAAGGCTCTGCCTGACAAGGACAACCCGATATTAAAACACCTTTTTAAGAGAAACCTTCTATTCTGTGCACTTCAATGGTTTGAAACTGGGCAAGAGTTGTGGCAGGAAAAGATTATCCCCCCCCCCCCGTGACCCTAGAGAATAAAGCGGAAGATAATGGATGGATGGAGGATGTGTCCTCATGCCCATTCAGGGGAGAACGTTTCGGGCGCTGGGCAGATACACCCAGGACAAGGCACCAATCTATCACTGGACACACACTCACTCACACAGACACACTCTATATGGGGCAATTTGGAGAATTCAATTGACGTGATCCATGTTTTTGGACTGTGGGAGGAAACCGGAGAACCCGGAGGAAACCCACACGGACACGGGGAGAACATGGAAACTCCACCCAGATTGGGATTCAAACCGGGAATTCCTATTCCTCGAATTTCATTATTTTTTTATTAATCCTCTACTAGGGTTACGAGCTTGTTCTCAATGCCCATCCAGGGGAGAACGTTTCGGGCGCTGGGAAGATACACTCAGGACAGGGCACCAATCTATCACTGGACACACACTCACTCACACAGACACACTCTATATGGGGCAATTTGGAGAATTCAATGGACTTGATCCATGTTTTTGGACTGTGGGAGGAAACCAGAGAACCCGGAGGAAAGCCATGCGGACACCGAGACATGGAAACTCCACCCAGATTGGAATCCCTAGAGACGAACAAGCTAACCACTAAGCCACCGTGCCGCCCATCACTTTGGATAAAAGCGTCTGCCAAATAACTAAATGGAGGGGTTCTGTATGGCCAGCCCTCTGTTCTGAACCCAACAATCAATGTAAGTCACTTAGGATTAAAGCATCCGCTAAATGACTAAATGTAAGGAAGCGTTAAATGTACACAGGAGGCGTTTTGTTGAACATGCGTTGTCATATATATATATATATATATATATATATATATATATATATATAATTTTTATTTATTTATTTATTTTTTTTTCATTCATTCATTATCTCCCGCTTTATCCACTAGTAAGGTCGCGGTGGGGTTCCCCATGCCCATCCAGGGGAGAACATTTCGGGCGCTGGGCAGATACACTCAGGATAGGGCGCCAATCCATCGCTGGGCACACACTCACTCACACACACACACACTCTTTATGGGGCAATTTGGAGAATTCAGTTGACTTAATCCATGTTTTTGGACTGTGGGAGGAAACTGGAGAACCCGGAGGAAACCCACGCGGACATGGGGAGAACATGGAAACTCCACCCAGATTGGGATTCAAACCGGGAATTCCTATTCCTCGAATTTCATTATTTTTTTATTAATCCTCTACTAGGGTTACGAGCTTGTTCTCAATGCCCATCCAGGGGAGAACGTTTCGGGCGCTGGGAAGATACACTCAGGACAGGGCACCAATCTATCACTGGACACACACTCACTCACACAGACACACTCTATATGGGGCAATTTGGAGAATTCAATGGACTTGATCCATGTTTTTGGACTGTGGGAGGAAACCAGAGAACCCGGAGGAAAGCCATGCGGACACAGAGACATGGAAACTCCACCCAGATTGGAATCCCTAGAGACGAACAAGCTAACCACTAAGCCACCGTGCCGCCCATCACTTTGGATAAAAGCGTCTGCCAAATAACTAAATGGAGGGGTTCTGTATGGCCAGCCCTCTGTTCTGAACCCAACAATCAATGTAAGTCACTTAGGATTAAAGCATCCGCTAAATGACTAAATGTAAGGAAGCGTTAAATGTACACAGGAGGCGTTTTGTTGAACATGCGTTGTCATATATATATATATATATATATATATATATATATATATATATATATATATATATATATATATATATATATATATTTTTTTATTTATTTATTTTTTTTTTTTTTCATTCATTCATTATCTCCCGCTTTATCCACTAGTAAGGTCGCGGTGGGGTTCCCCATGCCCATCCAGGTGAGAACATTTCGGGCGCTGGGCAGATACACTCAGGACAGGGCGCCAATCCATCGCTGGGCACACACTCACTCACACACACACACACACTCTTTATGGGGCAATTTGGAGAATTCAGTTGACTTGATCCATGTTTTTGGACTGTGGGAGGAAACCGGAGAACCTGGAGAAAACCCACGCGGACACGGGGAGAACATGGAAACTCCACCCAGATGTAGATTCGAACCGGGAATCCCTAGCGCTGAGAGGCGAATGTGCTAACCACTAAGCCACCGTGCCGCCCATATATATATATATATATATATATATATATATATATATATATATATATATATATATATATATATATATATATATATATATATATATATATATATGAATCATATGCAGTGCTGTCTTTCTTACAACTTTCTTTATATTGCTGGAAAGATGCTAGCAATATCTTTTTTTTTTTTTTTTTTTTTTTTTTTTTTTTTTTTTGAACCCAGGATGTGTCCCCCTTCATTACAAACAAATTTATAAACAATTACAATTTTCCCATCATCTAAAACAGCGAAAAGTAATCAAAATCTCATTATATTTGGTTGAATGACCTGCCTGCTGAGGATGGAATGTGCATGATGGTGCTCACACCTCTTAAGGGATTTAGTTGTAATATTTGGTTTGATTTTTAGATTTCACTACTGGTTGATCAATTTTGGTTAATAAACCCTACTTTTCTCTCTCCTTCCTTCGGTATAAAATATTGGCAGTCACGCGTCCGGTTGCCGGTTACCATGGTGATACTGTTTTCATAGCCTGGATGTTTATGCTCATGTTCTTTGGAGTTTGTGTTCGTGGCTGGATTTGCTTTGACTTAGTTGTTGGTTTTCCGTATTGTGTTGTTTATTACACTTAAATCGGGGTTTGCGTGTTTAACACTATTGTGTGACAGGTAGCCATTGTTCTGTTTGTGCATTTAATTCTGCTTTACACTCCTGAGACGTTTGCATGCTCAGATTGAGAAAAATGAAAAAACCCAGACTAGGAATGAACATGCGCCTAAAAATCTGATTACCAAGCGGAAATCGAGCTATGTTAGGGTTGCGGGAAGGTTCCCCATGTCCATCCAGGGGAGAACGTTGCAATACACTCACATGGATACATCAAATCGACTTAGAAATTAATTATTAAAAATTAAGATCCATCCATCAATAATCTTATGCTTTATCCTCTACTAGGGTTGGGGTCCCTATGCCCATCCAGGGGAGAACGTTGGGGCAAATACACCCAGGACAGGACGACAAATTTTCACTGGGGACACACTCACTCACTCACACAGACACACTCTATATGGGGCAATTTGGAGAATTCAATTGACCTCGATCCATGTTTTTTGACTGTGGGATGAAAGCGGAGAACCTGGATGAAACCCAGGCGGACAAGGAGAACATGTAAACTCCACCCAGATTGGGATTCGAACCGGGAATCCCTAGTGCTGAGAGGAGAACATGCTAACCACTAAGCCACCGTGACATTGCAAACTTACATTTACATTAAAAAGCCCAAAAAACTACCCATCCATCAATTATCTTCCGCTTTATCCTCTACTAGGGTCGCGGGGGCATTCCCAATGCCCATCCAGGGGAGAACGTTTCAGGCGCTGGGCAGATACACCCAGGACAGGGCGCCAATCCATCACTGGGCACACACTCACACACACAAACACACTCTATATGGGGCAATTTGGAGAATTCAATTGACATGATCCATGTTTTTGGGCTGTGGGAGGAAACCAGAGAACCCGGAGGAAACCCATGCGGACATGGGGAGAACATGGCAACTCCACCCAGATTGGGATTCGAACCGGGAATCCCTAGCCGCCCTCCAATTAAGATGATATTATTTCAACATGTCGGAACATCATACTAGAACTCTTTCATGCGTATTTTGTGTAATCAGACAATGGAAAGGCCTCAAAAATGGAAATGGGTGTCACCATGAGCGTTCTTTACACCTTAAATGAGTGATTTCAGGTCTTCTGGGTCAAAGGCATTTTTCTTACGGAGTAAGTGCTAGATATACCTCGCCCCAAGGATCATGAAACCTGCCCCCGTCCTTGATTAACCTGGCATTCGGGCATTATCAGAGGGAAAGGATACATTCCTCTGCTAACATCATGATTCAGGGGCATAAACTCACTTAAATTGATAGACCGATATTATTCCTTTAAAGCGCACGGCAAGGCCGTTCTGTATTCTTGGCCTCGCAGCTGTTGGTGGCGGTGGCATTGTCGTTTCGTACATTAGTCATTTTTTCAGGGTTCTTCTGTTGCGCCACATGGGAATTATTATTAACATGAAGAATGAAATCTGGGGTTTGGCCAACATAGATATAGTTTTGCTCGCACTGGTAATTGAAAACAACAACGTAAGGGTTCGTACTTTGTCAGATGAAGGTCAACAGACCAAGACCACCACCCACTCTCACTCGTCACATGGTTTTTATCACATACAGTACTTACAGTATGTCCTAGTTGTGCACTGAAAGCAAACAATGTGGCCTTTTTCCCCCCCGGTGTTTATTCCATCCATCCATCCATCCATCCATTAGCTTCCGCTTTATCCTCTACCTCGTCCCCATCCAGGGGAGAACGTTTCGGGTGCTGGGCAGATACACCCAGGACAGGGTGCCAAACTATCGCTGGACACACACTCACTCACACAGACAAACTCTATATGCGGCAATTTGGAGAACTCAATTGACCTTAACCCATGTTTTTGGACTGTCGGAGGAAACCAGAGAACCTCGAGGAAACCCACGTGGACATGGGGAGAATATGGAAACTCCTCCCAGATTACGATTCGAACGGGAATCCCTAGTGCTGAGAGGAGAACATGCTAACCACTAAGCCATATGCTTCCAGAAAGTGTTCCCCAATATGTAGTAATCCATCCATCAATCCATTATCTTCCACTTTATCCTCTACTAGGGTCGTGGGGGTTCTCCATGCCCATCCACGGGAGAACGTTTTGGGCGCTGGGCAGAAACACCCAGGACAGGGCGCCAAACTATGACTGGGCATACACTCACTCACACAAATACACTGTATATGGGGCAATTTGGAGAACTCAATTGACCTTTTTCCATGTTTTTGGAGGAAACCAGAGAACCTCGAGGAAACCCACGTGGACATGGGGAGAACTTGGAAACTCCACCCAGATTGGGATTCGAACCAGGAATCCCTAGTGCTGAGAGGAGAAGATGCTAACCACCAAGCCACCATGCCGCCCTATTTGTAATTCTGATATTGGTGATTTATGGAACGGGTAAACTAAAGTTAAGTTCCGTTTCTATAGGGTTCTATTCCTCCAACCCTCCCAGGCTTTTCATATAGGTGTAATGCTTTTTCCTCTCTTGCATCCACCCCTCTCCATCTTATATCTCAAGCAGACTGTTATTTGCTTGCCATTCATTTGTTTGTGGCCCACAGCCCCTCTTAAATTGTGATTGCTTCTTGATGGCTGCAGCCCCCCCCCCAACCTCCGATCCCCGGCCCACTGCCACAACACTCGAGCACAAACACTTCACCGAGGCAGAAGATGAAAATGGGGCAGAACAATGGCTGGAGTAGCAGGGTGAAGGAAATGGTTTTGTTCCCATTCTTCTGCAAAAGTGGAACCGTGGGCCATTTTTTTTTTCATATCTATGGCACAAAGACGTCTCCTCGGTTGCGAGGATCCTTGCTTCACATGGATACAGAGTGACGAGCGCTTTCCTGAGAATGATGACACATCTCGGTTCCAAGTTTTAGAACTCTGCGGCTCGTTTTTGTTTTTAACCGAAGCTGAAAATAGCAACAGGATTAGGGTGGCGGTGGTGGTGCTGCACGGTGGCGTAGTGGTTAGCACGTCCACCTCTCAGCGATGGGGATCAAGGTTCCAATCCCGATTTCCATGTGCTTTTTAAGCTTTATCCAGTTTCATCCCTTGGGCCAAAGACATGGATTCAAGGTGAATTGACCACTCTAAATTGTCATATCTAAGTTGAGTGTGAGCGTGTACCCAGCAATGGATTGGCGCCCTGTTCTGGGTGTATCTGCCTAATGTCTGAAATGTTCTACTCTTGATATGGAACCAACGCCGATGCCCCAAACCCCCCCCCACGACACTGATGATGCATGAAGCAGACGATAAAGAGATAACATTTTTAAAAGATCATAAATGCTCGTTACACACATAAAGAATGCCAAATCATCTTGTATTAAATAAGAAAATAAATAATGAAAGCTTTATATAAGGTCATGTTACAATTCCTAACATAATTCATAACATAATGCATTATAATGTAGACTGTGCTACGGTCATAGAGAGGTTTCCCATGCCCATGGAGGGGAATGTTGCAAGCTCAGGGTACATACACTCAGGACAATCGGGTATTCATAATGCATTATTAACCCATTTATAAAGCTTTATAAAGTATTCATAATCAATCAAACATCATAAGCCTCTGTTAATGTCCATAGATGTACATAACCACACTCAAAGTGTTAAGAACATGCCATAACTTGCTTTATAACACAAGGTGGCATAATGCATTATTCATTCATTATCTTCCGCTTTGTCCTATATTAGGGTTGCGGTGGGTTCCCCATGTCCATCCAGGGGAGAACGTTTCGGGCGCTGGCCGATACACCCAGGACAGGGTGCCAATCTATCACTGGGCACACACTCACTCACACAGACACGCACGTATACACACTCTATATGGGGCAATTTGGAGAACTTAATTGACTTGAGGCGGCACGGTGGCTTAGTGGTTAGCACGTTCGCCTCTCAGCGCTAAGGATTCCCGGTTCGAATCCCCATCTGGGTGGAGTTTCCATGTTCTCCCGGTGTCCGTGTGGGTTTTCTCCGGGTTCTCCGGTTTCCTCCCACAGTCCAAAAACATGGATCAAGTTAATTGAGTTCTCTAAATTGCCCCATATAGAGTGTGTTTGAGTGTGTGAGTGTGTACCCAGCGATGGATTGGCGCCCTGTCCTGGGTCTATCTGCCCAGCGCCCGAGACGTTCTCCCCTGGATGGGCATGGGGAACCCCACTGCGACCCTAATAGAGGATAAAGCGGGAGATAATGAATGAATGAATGAATGAATAATTGACTTGATCCATGTTTTTGAACTATGGGAGGAAACCGGAGAACCCGGAGGAAACCCACGTGGACACGGGGAGAACATGGAAACTCCACCCAGATTGGGATTCGAACCGGGAATCCCTAGTGCTGAGAGGAGAACGTGCTAACCACTAAGCCACCGTGCCGCCCATAATGCATTATAATTTATATATTTTAACTGTTCATCAACTTATTATAGAGACCAGCGACATAAAGCCTTATGTTTGTGTTATAAAGCATTATGGCATGTTCTTATAACATGCCATAACGCTTTATAACACAAGGTGGGGTAATGCATTATAAGTTATATATATTAACTGTTCAACTTATTATTAAGACCAGCGACATAAAGCCTTATAATGCTTGTGTTTCTTGACAAATGGCTTATGACAAATTTTATAGTGTGCGAATACTATAAAGTATTATAAATGTGCTTATAATGGATCATAAACACCAGATTAATATAAAAAGGCGTTCCATCATCACTGCATAAAGCCTCACTGGTTTACAGCTTCCAGATTCGGAATCCCAATGTCGTAGCAGCTGGTGGTGTAATGCATTATAAGTTATATATTTTACCTTATTATTAAGACCAGCGACATAAAGCCTTATAATGTTTGTGTTTCTCCACAAATGGCTTATGACCAATTTATTTGTGTGTGAATACTATAAAGTATTATAAATGTGCTTATAAGGGATCATAAACACCAGATTCATATAAAAAGGCTTTCCATCATCACTGCATAAAGCCTCACTGGTTTACAGCTTCCAGATTCGGAATCCCAATGTCATAGCAGCTGGTGGCATAATGCATTATAAGTTATATAGTTTACCTTATTATTGGGACCAGCGATATAAAGCCTTATAGTGTTTGTGTTTCTCGACAAATGGCTTATGACAAATTTTATAGTGTGTGAATACTATAAAGTATTATAAATGTGCTTATAATGGATTATAAACACCAGATTCATATAAAAAGGCGTTCCATCATCACTGCATAAAGCCTCACTGGTTTACAGCTTCCAGATTCGGAATCCCAATGTCGTAGCAGCTTGTAAATCTGACAGTGTGTGGCATGTGGGCAGTCGTATTTACTCCAAGTCATCTATGTGGTTTGTGGTAGCAGAGGGCAGTTACTGTGCAGTAGACTGGATGCACATGGCGGTTGCGTTTGGCTTCCGCGGAAAATAAATGCGAAGCGACGCCCGAGGCCGCGGGTTTTTCCCCCTCCGTTTTATTATAAGCGAAGTCTCCTCAGACCAGTTAGAAAAACCAACGCTCTCCATCACCACCAACCCACGATTTGTTAAACTTCTCGTAGCCCGAGAGCAAACCTATCCAGTGTATTTACTTGGCGACCCGTATGCTTCGCAATACCCAGCATGCCACAAGTTTGCATTGATCCTCAACATGCAGGTAATCAGCACTCGTTCACTCCGCCTCAGGACTTGCTTTTAAGTTGCCAGCATGAAAGTAGATAATAGCAGCATAGTTTATGCATAATGTGAAATTGAAATCCAACCTATGGCAGCTTTTTTGTGCGCCGTGTCCCTGGACAATAAGGACTTTAAATTAGTAATAGGACCGTCGGAGCTAAAGCTGTAAAATCTAGTGAATGATGGGCTTTTCAGGCGGGCGTGTTGGAATAAACTAAAGCGACCAATCCCTTTGAAAACACTGCTTTCAAAGTTAAGATCTAAGCTTTTGTTAAATCAAAGTCATACAGGTCGAGAAAATGCATTGCTATTTTGTACCTCGCCAATAGTCTAATCTTATGTTTAATATTTCTTCTGTGTTTTAATGATCCATCCATCCATCCATTATCTTCCACTTTATCCTATATTAGGGTCGCCGGTGGGTTCCCCATGCCCATCCAGGGGAGAACGTTTCGGGCGCTGGGCACATAGACCCAGGACAGGGCGCCAATCCATCGCTGGGCACACACTCATTCACTCACACAAACACGCACACTCTATATGGGCCAATTTGGAGACCTCAATTGACTTGATCCATGTTTTTGGACTGTGGGAGGAAACCGGAGAACCTGGAGGAAACCCACACGGACATGGGGAGAACATGGAAACTCCACCCAGATTGGGATTCGAACCGGGAATCCCTAGCGCTGAGAGGCGAACCTGCTAACCACTAAGCCACCATGCCGGCCTGTTTTAATGATGTACTGCTTTATTTGTTTTTGTAAAGCGTCTTTGAGGTCGCTAAAAGCCTATATAAATAAAATGTATTATTATTATTATTATTACTATTATTATTATTATTATTATTATGCCTGTGTCATTCCAACAGCAGCGATGCTTGTGAATATGTTTATGCCGATAGGCGTGGTGGTCTCGAAATGTGTTTGTTTAGGTGAATTTGCGTTCTTTAAGGTGAATTGTCAACACGTACGCTTGAATAAGATTTCCTTATTAAAGACGAATGTCTCCATTTGAACTTGTGTGGCTGTTGTGTGTGAGGTTATTAATCTGAAGGTTGGGGATTCAAAACCCATGGCCAGCAGAATTACCAATGTTGACCCTTAAAGATGGGTGTCTCGATGTTAATTCACTCATTTCTCATCCAAACTGTAGTAGCTGTTTGGTTCTGATACTGCAAATGACTTCTTAGCTTATCGAACACTAAGAGTGTGATAGCATAGTGGTTAACATCTGGAGCTATCAATCTGAAGGTTAGGACCATATATCTCAAGGCTAGGAGCCGTCTGGTCCTGATACTGTGAAGGACTTCTTAGCTCTTGAACATCTAACACAAGGGTGTGGTAGTTCAGTGGTTAGGGTATTGGGCTATCAATCTGAATGCTGGGTTCAAATGTTGGGTTTCCCATGCCCATCCAGGGGAGAACGTTACAACTTATCGAACGCTAAGAGTGTGGTAGCATAGTGGTGAACGTGTGGGGCATTAATCTGAAGGTTAGGGGCTGATATCTGAAGTCTGGGAACCGTCCGATCCTGATACTGTGAAGGACTTCTTAGCTCCTGAACATCTAAAACAAGGTTGTGGTAGTTCAGTGGTTAGGGTATTGGGCTATCAATCTGAATGTTGGGTCCAAATGTTGGGTTTCCCATGCCCATCCAGGGGAGAACGGTTCGGACGCTGGGCAGGACAGGGTGCCAATCTATCACTGGGCACACACTCACTCACACAAACACACTCTACAGTATATGGGGCAATTTGGAGAATTCAATTGACCTTGACCCAACAGTATAGTTGGTTTTCTCCATGGCTTCTGGCTTGTAATGTTCTCATTTGTAAGTCGCTTTGGATCGCTTTTGGCATCTGCTAAATGACTAAATGACTAAATGTAAATGTAAATATGTTTTTGGACTGTGGGAGGAAACCACAGAACCCGGAGGAAACCCACGCGGACACGGGGAGAACATGGAAACTCCACCCAGATGGAGATTCGAACCGGGAATCCCTAGCGCTGAGAGGAGAACATGCCCAATATGTAATTATGTCATTGGTATTTTATGGAATGGGTAACTAAATTTAAATTCCATTTCCGTAGTGATGAGAGGAGAACATGCTAACCACTAAGCCGCCCATATTAAGAACAACGTTTGGCATTATACATTTTTTTTTGTTAAGTGTTACCTGTTGTCTTAATGAAATTAATTATCTTATAAATAACTAGTGATTTTTCACCAATGGAGCCAGACATGCGCCCTGTTTAGGTTTCAGCAGGACGGCGGCTGTAGAAACGGATAGACTCGTCCAAAGCAACTCCCCCAACTCTCTGCAATTTCAGAGTGCAGCTTGAGTGCTTATTTTAAAACAGTAATCTTCATCTTTTTGCCCTGATGCACATTTAAGCTGAATAAGCTTTGTGAAGGGCTGTAACTACAGCACATCTTCAGCAGCGCTCGCTTCACTCCAGTCCCAAAGGGTAGAAATTGAAAATTCACTTCGGTATCGTACGTTTTAAAAGTTAAAGTGCATAGTGAGGTGGATTGCTAAATGCCCTCCCGATGTATAGTTTGCCCTGCCTGTACGATTTCTGGTTCCCAACTGAGATAATCAGTGAGGAAAACATCTTTCAATTCCCCACCCCTCTTTATTTATTCCAAATGCATTTTGCATGAATGCTAATATTTGTAAATTGAAAGTTGAAATGCAAATGGGATGGTTTGTTATATCTGGAGTCTGCTTGCCCGTGATATCCATGCGGTATCAGAAATTTGACGGAATCTCTGCCAAAAATATATAAAGAATATATACTGTGTGTATATATATATATACATTCATTCATTCATTATCTCCCACTTTATCCTCTATTAGGGTCGCGGTGGGGTTCCCCATGCCCATCCAGGGGAGAACATCTTGGGCGCTGGGCAGATACACCCAGGAAAGGGCGCCAATCCATCGCTGGGCACACACTCACTCACACAGACACACTCTATATGGGGCAATTTTGAGAATTCAATTGACTTGATCCATGTTTTTGGACTGTGGGAGGAAACCGGAGAACCCGGAGGAAACCCACGCAGACACGGGGAGAACATGGAAACTCCACCCAGATGGGGATTCGAACCAGGAATCCCTAGCGCTGAGAGGCGAACGTGCTAACCACTAAGCCACCGTGCCGCCCATATATATATATATATATATATATATATATATATATACACACAAACACACACACACACATCCATCTATCATCTTCCGCTTTTTGCTCTATTAAGGGGGTTCCCCATGCCCATTTAGAGGAGAACGTTTTGGGCACTGGGCAGATACACCCAGGACAGGACACCAATCTATCGCTGGGCACACACTCACTCACACAGACACACTCTATATGGGGCAATTTGGAGAATTCAATTGACCTTGATCCATGTTTTTGGACTGTGGGAGGAAACCGGAGAACCCGGAGGAAACCCACGCGGACACGGGGAGAACATGGAAACTCCACCCAGATTGGGATTCGAACCGAAAATCCTGAGTGCTGAGAGGAGAACATGCTAACCACTAAACCACCATGCCGCCACTATTTATTTATTTATTTATTTATATATATATATATATATATATATATATATATATATATATATATATATATATATATATATATATATATATACATATATATATACATATATATATATAATTATCTTTTTTTTGCTAACACTACCTAAATCCGGTATCCATAATGCATTATTAACACATTTATAAAGACCCCCCGCGAACCTAATATAGGATAAAGCGGACGATAATGGATGAATGAATGAATGTAAAGTGTTTCTGTGTGTTCTATTTGCTTGGCTTCGCAAAGTTGCGTTAGTCAAGCAGGACGCTGCAACAGCAGAGGGTAGCAGCTGTTCCAACAATCATCCAAATCCAGTTCTCACGCTTCTCCACTTGTCGCAACGGTCCAGGTTTCTGAAGACTATTGGCCGCGCTCGCGTCTCCCTTCTGCGTGGTCTCGTTCGCAGATGCTTCTACATCTCGGCGATTTTTCTTTTGTCATCATAAATGATCAGCTGGGATATATTTATATATATATATATATTATGGTGGCGTTCACGAAAGTAAAAAGAGACATCAGACAAACGCATGATGACGAAGACGGCGACCAGAGCTCGCCACAGACAGAACATCTTTAACCAGCCCTGGACGGCACAATAGCCGTTTTATTGAACTTGCCATGCTGTTGAAAGGCAGGGGATAAGCAGGGTGAGAGGAAATTACAGAGCCCGAAAAGTCTGAACCCTGATGCTCGCAGGTTTTGTGCTCGTTTGATTAGGTATTCAAAAGTTGGGCTTTGTTGTCCATGACAAAGACGCAATTTTGCAGTACATCTGAGGACCTATTCTTTTGCAGCAGCATGTTTTTGCTCCACTATAAACCAGCTTTTATGTTTACTGTCCTTTTAGAAACGAATTTCAGGGGCAAACTCGACTATGTGCCTGTGTGTTGCAGGCAATTAAAGTTTGTAGTCCAGTTTAAGTGCAGCGGGTAGATTTTTTCATTCATTCATTATCTTCCGCTTTATCCTATATTAGGGTCGTGGGGGGTGGGGCAGGGGGGGGGGGGGGGGTTCCCCATGCCCATCCAGGGGAGAACGTTTCGGGCGCTGGGCAGACACACCCAGGACAGGGCACCAATCTATCACTGGGCACTCACTCACTCACACAAACACACTCTATATGGGGCAATTTGGAGAACTCAATTGACTTGATCCATGTTTTTGGACTGTGGGAGGAAAACGGAGAGCCTGGAGGAAACCCACGCGGACACGGGGAGAACATGGAAACTCCACCCAGATTGGGATTGGAACTGGGAATCCCTAGCGCTGAGAGGAGAACATGCTAATTACTAAGCCACCATGTCACTAACATCCATCCATCCATCATCTTACGCTTTATCCTCTATTACGGTCGTGGGGGGGTTCCCCATGCCCATCCAGGGGAGAACGTTTTGGGCGCTGGGCAGATAGACCCAGGACAGGGCGCCAATCCATCACTGGGCACACACTCACTCACACAGACACACTCTATATGGGGCAATTTGGAGAACTCCATTTACTTGATCCATGTTTTTGGACTGTGGGAGGAAACCGGAGAACCCGGAGGAAACCCACACGGACACGGGGAGAACATGGAAACTCCACCCAGATGGGGATTCGAACCGGGAATCCCTAGCGCTGAGAGGAGAACGTGCTAACCACTATGCCACCGTGTCGCCTGCGGTTAGATTTATGTATGTTAGATTTATGGGGGGGGGGGGGGTAAGTTTCGGGCGCTGGGCAGATACACCCAGGACAGGGCGCCAATCTATCACTGGGCACACACTCACTCACACAGACACACACACTGTATATGGGGCAATTTGGAGCATTCAATTGACCTTGATCCATGTTTTTGGACAGTGGGAGGAAACCGGAGAACCCGGAGGAAACCCACACGGACACGGAGAACATGGAAACGCCACCCAGAACGGGATATGAACCTGGATCCCCGGCACTGAGAGGAGAACATGCTAACCACTAAACTAGGTGCTGAAATCCCATTCTGGGTGGAGTTTCCATGTTCTCCCCGTGTCCACGTGAGCTTCCACCCACAAACCAAAAACATGGATTCAAGGTAAATTGGCTGCTCCAAATTGCCCCTTTATATAATATGTATTTGCCTATGTAAGTGAGGGTGTATCTGCCCAGCGCCTGAAACGTTCTCCACTGGATCGACGGAAGAAAATAAATAAATGAATAAATAGTTTGAGCAATTTAATTAAAGACTGTTATGTTAACCCATAGTGCCAAATATGGGCGTATATTACGAGCGCCACACCATGATGCACGCCTTCCGTTAGAACCGTTATTTGGTGGAACCCAACAGAAGTTCTTTTCTTCTGTCATTGCTCTTTTGAAAGTGAAATCAGTTGTTTCACAAAGCGAGGATGTGTCTTCAGTCCCCCAAGAAAAGCCCCAACTATTGGTAGAAGACATCTGAAACCTCCGTTGTGTTTATTTATATGTTTTCGGATGATTCCGCCCGCTTCATCCAGACGTTTTTGCGAGGATGACATGCTACACGCAGCCTCGTCGGCGCTGCCCCCGAGACTTATTCATCTACAAAGAAACAATTATGTAAATATATCAATTTATGAATATATGCAATAGCTTACAGTAGCCTCATACTGTAAGCTGGCAGGGCTGGCAGTCGAACGGGAGATAAAAGAAAGAGTTTATTTCTTTATTTCTTTATTTCCCCCCGTTTTTTTTCCTTCATGCCTCATTCAGTTCTTTAAAAAATCAACATGAGAACACTCACTGGAGGCTTCATTCATCCACTTCAATCCATTGCTCTTTAAATGGCGTATTTACGCTGACAACATGTTGGGGCAGGTGTAGTACATTTTTTTCAAAAGGCTTGTAATAGAACACACACGGAACCCGCTGCCAGTCGGCTCACGGCGCATGTTTTTGGACAGGGGAAGGAAGCCGGAGAACCAGGAGGAAGCTCATGTGGACAAGGATCCCCAGCACTGAGAGGAGGACATGCTAACCAGGTGCTGCCCATGCTGAAACCCAATCTGGGTGGAGTTTCCATGTTCTCACCGTGTCCGCATGAGCTTCTTCATGGTACTCCGGCGTCCTCCCACAGACCAAAAACATGCATTCAAGTTAAATTGGCTGCTCGGAATTGCCCCTTTATATATAATGTGTGTTATATGTCTGTGTAAGTGAGAGTGTATCTGCCCAGAGGCTAAAACGTTCTCCCCTGGATCGACATGTGGAACCCGCTGCGACCCTGATATAGGATTATGTGGAAGAAAATAAATGAATAAATAATATATTTTTTAATAAGCAATTTTTGGAAAATCCTTTTAATATTTGCTTTAAAGACTCATTACACCCTGAGTGCCAAATATGGGCATGTCTCTATGGGCATGGAGAGGGGGGTTCCCTATGCCCATCAAGGGGAGAACGTTTCGGACGCTGGGCAGATACACCCAGGACAGGGCGCCAATCTATCGCTGGGTACACACTCACTTACACAAACACACTCTATATGGGGCAATTTGGAGAACACAATTGACTTGATCCATGTTTTTGGACTGTGGGAGGAAACCGGAGAACCCGGAGGAAACCAATGCAGACACGGGAAGAACATGGAAAGTCCACCCAGATCGGGATTCAAACCGGGTATCCCTAGAGCTGAGAGGAGAACATGTCAACCACTAAGCCACCGTGCCGCCCTTTGAAACAAATCCCTCCATCCATCTTCTGCTTTATCCTCTATTAGGGTCGCGGGGGGGGGGGGGGTTCCCCATGCCCATCCAGGGGAGAACATTTCGGGTGCTGGGCAGATAGATCCAGAATAGGGCGCCAATCTATCACTGGGCACACACTCACTCACAGAGACACACTCTATATGGGGCAATTTGGAGAATTCAATTGACGTTGATCCATGTTTTTGGACTGTGGGAGGAAACCGGAGAAACTGGAGGAAACCCACAGGGACACGGGGAGGACATGGAAACCCCACCTAGATTGTGATTCAAACCGGGAATCCCTAGTGCTGAGAGGAGAACATGCTAACCACTAAGCCACTGAATATGGCCATATATTACGGGCAAATATATGGCCATATTTGGCGCAGAATCCCAAATACTTAATATTTAATACCTTATTGGATTCCAGAAATAGAGGAATAAAAATACCAGTAGAACCACAATCGCTGGTTTCATTTACAACCACCGGCAACAGCTGACAGAATCCGAAAACGCCGAGCGAGCCAGAGGGATCGGTTACAGTTTTCTCATCCGGATCGATAGAAGCTGCTTACTTAAAGACTTATTCCACCTCTTTGTCAGTGTGCTGAATTCACTGGCTTGATGGCTTCGAGAGTCTGTCTGCTGTCACCATGATTAATGACACAATAACATTTACAGCCAATGCGCCCACCTTCGGTTATGTCTGTTTTTCCTCTCCTTTCGAACACCATTCCTCCTTCCAACCCCGTTGTAAAGGTTATGGGATCAAAAAGCTGGAATATTTTTTGCGCTGTGACGTTTGTGTTATACTGTGTGTGTGCGCAGATGTGTGCAGAGCTCTACTGAGTCACACCATAGTGCTGACTATAAGCCTGCATTGGGTTAAGGACACTACATGGTAAATTTTCATTATTAACATGTTCATAAATCTCTATGGAGTATTTATAATGCTTAATACCACTTGTCATAAGTCTCTGTTAATGTAAATATGTTCATAACCACACTGATAAAACTGAGTCATACCATTGTGCTGACTATAAGCCTGCATTGGGTTAAGGACACTACGTGGTAAATTTTCATTATTAACATGTATTTATATTAATAGAGGCTTATGACAACTGTTATTAAGCATTATAAATACTCCATAGAGATTTATGAACATGTTCATAAGCACACACTGATAAAACTGAGTCATACCATAGTGCTGACTATAAGCCTGCATTGGGTTAAAGACACTACGTGGTAAATTTTCATTATTAACATGTTCATAAATCTCTATGGAGTATTTATAATGCTTAATAACAGTTGTCATACGCCTCCGTTAATGTAAATATATGTTCATAAGCACACACTGATGAAACTGAGTCATACTATAGTGCTGACTATAAGCCTGCATTGGGTTAAGGACTTTCTATGAATCCGGTATTCATAATGCATTATAAACATATACATAAAGCTCTATTGAGTATTTATAATGCTTAATACCACTTGTCATAAGCCTCTGTTAATGTAAATATGTTCATAACCACACTGATAAAACCAGTCATAACAAAGTGGTGACTATAAGCCTGCATTGGGTTAAGGACACTACATGGTACATTTCTATGACTCTGGTATGCATAATGCATTATAAACATGTTCATAAAGCTCTATGAAGTATTTATAATGCTTAACACCACTTGTCATAAGCCTCTGTTGATATAAATATATGTTCATAACCACACTGATAAAAGTGATATCAGAACATGCCATAAGGCTTTATAACACAATCCGACCTAATGCAAAATAACATTTTGTGATGAACAACAGTGTCATAAAGCTTTATAACATTTGTGTGTAATAAATGTCTCCCCTGATAATGTCTTAGGTTCTTATGAATCTTTTTGAAAGCTTATAAGCTCTCTTTACAGACACCTTGTCCATTAAGTCTTGTCATTATTACCTTTATTAAGGAGACTGCATGAATAATAGTGCATATAATGATTTATAACAGATTATAAATGCTCTTTACAAACTTTAAATGAAATTACGTTGTGTTGAGTAAGAATGTCTAAACACCAAAAAAACCCAATGTTTATATTATGATGCATTATAACAAGTTGTGTTGCAAAGCCTTATGTCATATTGTTATAACATTTTCTGTTCGAATCCCCATCTGGGTGGAGTTTCCTTGTTCTCCCCGTGTCCGCGTGGGTTTCCTCCGGGTTCTCCGGTTTCCTCCCACAGTCCAAAAACATGGATCAAGTTAACTGAGTTCTCCAAATTGCCCCATATAGAGTGTGTTTGAGTGAGTGAGTGAGTGAGTGAGTGTGTGCCCAGCGATGGATTAGCGCCCTGTCCTGGGTGTATCTGCCCAGCGCCCGAGACGTTCTCCCCTGGATGGGCATGGGGAACCCCCCCGCGACCCTAATAGAGGATAAAGCGGGTGATAATGAATGAATGAATGTTAGGACTGTAATTATGAGTATTTATGCACATTAAAAGATGCTTATGTCAAATATCCTAAAGCGTTATAAACTCTTTATTAAGCTTCATGAATGCTCTTATAATGCATTATAAATAGTGGTTTCATAAAGTGTTATTTGTGGTCGGCTCTTCCTTCTTCTCCTTCCTTTTCCACTTAACATCACAGCCACCCAGCAATACTCAATTCCCATTAGTTTTGTGGGATGCCATTGATATTCTGTTCAGGCATTCATAGTCTGTTTATAGCATGGCCCTTGTTCAGTCTCCTGACATTGTTCCTTTGATATGTTTTCAAAGAACACAGGCAGCGAGTCAATTGTTTTGACGAATCCAGACACAACTGTGGTTTCTCGGCGAATGAGGAGCTGCTTGTGAATGGAACGGCATTTGGAGATATTCAAACACAATGACAGTGTTGTCGTGACAGTGCAGTGTATACTGTGAGAGCTTATGGATCTTAAATAGCGCCGTTCCAAACTGTTCATCGCAACCGTCACATGACCCGAAACCTCTCAGCGCTAGGGATGCACGGTTCGAATCCCAATCTGGGTGGAGTTTCCATGTTCTCCCCGTGTCCGCGTGGGTTTCCTCCGGGTTCTCCGGTTTCCACCCACAGTCCAAAAACATGGATCAAACATTGATGTGTTTGTGTGTGTGTGTCCAGTGATAGATTGGTGTCCTGTCCTGGGTCTATCTGCCCAGCGCCCGAGACGTTCTCCCCTGGATGGGCATGGGGAACCCCCCCCCCCCCCTGCGACCTGGTTAGAGGTTAGCATGTTTGCCTCTCAGCGCTAGGGATTCCTGGTTCGAATCCCAATCTGGTTGAAGTTTCCATGTTCTCCCCGTGTCCGCGTGGGTTTCCTCCGGGTTCTCCGGTTTCCTCCCACAGTCCAAAAACAGGGATCAAGTTAATTGAGTTCTCCAAATTGCCCAATATAGAGTGTGTCTGTGTGAGTGAGTGTGTGTCCAGCGATAGATTGGCGTCCTGTCCTGGGTCTATCTGCCCAGCGCCCGAGACGTTCTCCCCTGGATGGGCATGGGGAACCCCCCCCCCCCCCTGCGACCTGGTTAGAGGTTAGCATGTTTGCCTCTCAGCGCTAGGGATTCCTGGTTCGAATCCCAATCTGGTTGAAGTTTCCATGTTCTCCCCGTGTCCGCGTGGGTTTCCTCCGGGTTCTCCGGTTTCCTCCCACAGTCCAAAAACAGGGATCAAGTTAATTGAGTTCTCCAAATTGCCCAATATAGAGTGTGTCTGTGTGAGTGAGTGTGTGTCCAGCGATAGATTGGCGTCCTGTCCTGGGTGTATCTGCCCAGCGCCCGAGACGTTCTCCTCTGGATGGGCATGGGGAACCCCCCCACCCCTCCGCGACCCTAATATAGGATATAGCGGATGATGGATGGATGGATATATATATTTAAAAATTAACCCTCAAGGAGGACACTGTGCCTCGGTCCTCACAAGGTTTCTTCCTAATAATAACAACACAACAGGGAGTTTTTCCTTGCCACTGCCGCTTCGACTTGCTCTTTGGGAGTTCAAAGGCTTATAAAACTGTAACACTGCTTTGTGACAATGTACTATTGTAAAAAGCGCTATGTAAATAAATGACTTGAACTTTTAATGATATATAATTCATGTTGGGGCTGATCAGTGGCTTTCCAAGTTTCCAGTCATGTGAGGTTTTGGACGTGGCGATGAACCCGTGGTTGCTCGCTTCTCTCCGTGCCTGACAGTGATGCTTCCTGACTGACGCTTTAAACAGCAGATGTGAAACTCTCAGACAGCTCTCTTAATTGAAACCCGGCTGGTGGACAGGCACCGAGACTTGGGCCAGATCTCATTACGCTCGCTCTGTTTACTCATTTTGCTGCTCCGATTAACCTCTCCTAATTGTTCCTGGTGTCTCATAAGCTACGTTAAATCTTTCACAAGCCAAGGGTGCGGCATTCACCCAAAGATGCGACCGGGGATGAATAGTGTAGAAGAAAGCTTGACCTACATTACCAAATCCATGATGGCTTCTTTCAAACATGTATGAGGAGCACGGCGTACATGTCTGTTCGGGGTCTCATGCCTCACGCTGTTCTCACTCTGGGCGGAACTTTCCTATGACAGCCTTCCACGCTCGTTGAATCTTTTATATGTTTATTCGTTTTATCTGTAAGCCTGGTATATTATTTAAAACATGGCGTGCTGCTTATATTAATCCGCAGTGACAGCAGAGAGACAGCATGGGATGGGGGTATGCTTTGACATGGCGTCTCTGTCACCCGCTAGCCGACTTCTTTCTTCTATCTAACCCCAATTGCATCCAGCCTCTCAGCCCAACACGGATTGGTCAGTTTGCTCCGATCCATTCAGTCAATTTGCTTCAGTAAATATCCCTTCACTCTGAGGACGAGGACGAGCAAGGATTCAAGGAGACTTTATCGTCATTTATGTAACATGCGGTACATGAAATGTAAACGAAATGGCGTTTCACGGACCCAGTTTACCCGAAGTAGAATTAAAAAAAAAATAATAATAATTAAATATTATGTAAAAATAATAATAATAATAATAATAATAATAATGAAGTTAAATAAAAAAAAATAATTAAATATAGCAGCGTTATGATAAAAATGTAATATATAAAAATAAAGTAGCAATAAAAATAAAATATAAAAAAATTATAATAAATAATAAAAAATATTATTCATATATATATATATATATATATATATATATATATATATATATATATGTATGTACACACACACACACACACACACACATATATATAGAGTGTATATATATATATATGTGTGTGTGTGTGTGTGTGTGTGTGTGTGTGTATATATAAATATATTTTATTATTATTTTTTTATTGCTACTATATATAGCAATAAAAGTACAGGGTACAGGGTCGCGGGGTGGTTCCCCATGCCCATCCAGGGGAGAACATTTCGGGCGCTAGGCAGATACACCCAGGACAGGGTGCCAATCCATCACTGGGCACACACTCACTCACACAAACACACTCTATATGTTTTTTGGAGAACTCAATTGACCTTAATCCATGGTCTTGGACTGTGGGAGGACACTGGAGAACCCGGAGGAAACCCACACAGACACAGGGATCCAAACCGGGAATCCCTAGTGCCGAGAGGCGAATGTGCTAACCACTAAGCCACCGTGCCGCCCTCCATTTTTTCAGATATGCATTTGTGAGGTCAGACACTGCTGTTACAGAAGAGGCTCACCGTCCTCATTTGAATTCGTTTTAAAGGTGTTTATCAATTTAGTGTCTGTATAATATCAAACAATGCTAGCAATGTATTTTAAACAGCTGTATGTTTCCACCTTGGTGCCTGTCCCTGTATGACCGAGTCCCGGTGTATAAGACAGGTCTATAAAAACACGGCTGGCTGATTTTGGCGTGGAAAGAACTTTCCTGACCCGCACGGAGCCATGACCTTAACCCCACTAAACACCTTCAGGATGAAGTGAAATTGCCAGCCAGGCTCTCTCATCCAATATCAGTGGCAGGACCTCACAAATGCTCTCCCGGATGAATGGGCATAAATTCCCCGAGAAACAGAGCTGCACTCCACAATCTTGCAGAAAAGCTACCCTGAAGATTGGAAGCTGTTACAGCAACTGACTTAGAATGGGATGTCATAACAATGCCTGCAGGCATGATGTGTAGGTGTCTCCATAATTTTGTCCATGTTTTGTGCTTCTAGCTTAGAGTCACAATACCCGTCACCGGGTAGGTTCCTCTCAGGTCCTTTTATTTCCATATATAAAACATATATGCAACCCTGCGGCAGTCAGTAATCAAAAATGATTGTAAACTGTACTGTAACACATATTATAAACACCACAAGTTTTAATATGAACTTATACACTCATCAGCAATTTTATTAGGTACACCTCCTCTATTCTGTCCTTAATGTCTGTTTTTTTTTCAGTTCCACTTATATATTATTATTATTATTATTAATATTATTATTATTATCATCATTATTATATTATATTATATATAGGGGGTGGCATGGTGGCTTAGTGGTTAGCACATTCTCCTCTCAGCGCTAGGTGTTCCCAGTTCGAATCCCAATCTGGGTGGAGTTTCCATGTTCTCAGCGTGTCTGCGTGGGTTTCCTCCGGGTTCTCCGTTTCCTCCCACAGCCCAAAAACATGGATCAAGGTCAATTGAATGCTCCAAATTGCCCCATATAGAGTGTGTGTGTCCAGTGATAGATTGGCGCCCTGTCCTGGGTGTATCTGCCCAGCGCCCGAATCCTTCTCCCCTGGATGGGCATGGGGAACCCAACCTGTGACCCTAGTAGAGGATAAAAGCAGAAGATAATGGATGGATGGATAGCTGTGCTGGTCCCGGTTTGAATCCCAATCTGGATGGAGTTTCCATGTTCTCCCCGTGTCCACGTGGGTTTCCTCCGGTTTCCTCCCACAGTCCAAAAACATGGCTCAAGGTCAATTGAATTCTCCAAAATGCCCCATATAGAGTTTGGGTGTGTGTCCAGTGATAGATTGGTGTTCTGTCCTGGGTGTATCTGCCCAGCGCCCGAAACGTTCTCCCCTGGATGGGCATGTGGAACCCCCCCGTGACCCTAGTAGAGGATAAAGTGGAAGATAATGGATGGATATATATATATATATATATATATTACCATATAGTTGGACTTTGTAGTTCTACAAGTACGTTTTGTACTACATCTATTTCTTTACAAACTTTGTTAGTTGGGGACGTGGTAGCTCAGTGGTCAGGGCGTTGGGCTGGGTTGGGTTCAAATACCAGGTCCACTGAAGTTACCAGTGTGGGTCCTTGAGCAAGGCCCTTAACCCTCATTGCTCCAGGGATGTTGTGATTAACCCTGTGCTCACCTTGTAAGTCGCTTTGGATAAAAGCGTCCAATAAATAACCAAATGTAATGTAAATGTAAATGTAGTTGGATTTAGTATGCAGTATTATCTGGACCCCCGGATAAATGTTTTTATTTTCAAGTGAGAGCCCAACTGCTACACCACCATAATCACCAAGGCTACACAAACACCTCTAGCCATGGATTTGTGCATATGGCAGCTCAGTGTTTAGGCTGTTGGGCTGGCAATCTGCAGGTTGGAGGTTCAAATCCCAAATCCACTCAGTTCCCAATATGGGTACTTGGGCGATGTTCTCAACCCTCATTGTTCCAGAAGTTCTGTATCATGCATGTCCCCAAGTTCTGATCCCAAGCATGTAGCCGTGTATACTTTAAGGCACTTTAAAAATAAAAAAATACACAGATTAGTGTATCCCAGTTTGACTTTGGGTCTGTTCCCCTTCCATCGATACCATGTATCAACGTGTGGTTACAAGCCCCAACAGCTGCAATCGTTTTCTAACCTCTGTTGCCCTGGTGTATCATTCTGGTCTTGTAGTGAAGGATCTGGCAGTAAGAGCGCTGTTCAGATTGCTGATTAGGATTGGAGTGTCTGTGGATCTGGATGAGAACTGTGAGTGGTAGAAGATGCAGTTCACCAGCTTGCCCTTACATCAGTGCTACCTAGCTCCAATTACACTGCCTGCTCTAATCCATGGCCCTGTAGGAACACCATATCCCCCCTTCAGAGACACACTATCGATTGCTGCGTCAGGAGCCATATTATCCTTTTCCCTCATTGACAGGCATTCCTCCAGGCCGGGTTCACTCGCTGTTTATATCAGCGGACAACGTTTATACATCGCCTGCTACCGCGGCTAGCAGGCTCCTGCTGACAATGCTGTTAATGGCTATTTTACAAATTACATTTATGCTACTGGTCTTCTGGTGCCAATAAAACGCAGCTTGATCTTGTAAGGTGTAAAACAACTGTTGTAATTGTGTCGAGCTGTGAATTATCGGCTAGACGATGACGATGCCCTGATAACCGTCACTTTGAGACACTGAGGAGATTCAATAAAAGGAGGCACAAATCAAAAGACGAAAAATGATAATAGTATGTGAAGCCGTTGGTGCATTCATTTTTTAAAAATAATAATGTATTTATTTATTTATTTTTTTATTTTTTATAGTTTTGGCATTGAACCAAAAGGGTCCTAACATACACCCTGTGTAATTCACCTCACGATGCTCATTGCTCATAGCCTCACCTACAGTCTTTTTTACTGCGTTGTTTAAATAGCAACAATGCTTGTGAATATATTTCCCTCCGATGGGCGTGGCAATCTCCAAATAAGGTGTGTTCAAGTCCATTTCTGGCATATTGCTACCATGGCGGGTGTGAGTGCTCAGTGTTTAGGGTTTAAGTAATTTTTAGTTATTTATTTATAGAGCGCTTTTTACAATAGTACGTTGTTACAGTGTTATAAGCCCGCAAAGAGCAAGCCGAAGAGACAGTGGCAAGACAAAACTCCATGTTGTGCTGTTATCTTAAGGAAGAAACCTTGTGAGGACTAAGACTCAGTGGGGGACTCATGTTCCCTGAGTGTCCGGGCAGCATCAACAGTGACAATGCTGTTAATGGCTATTTTACAAATTACATTCATGCTACTGGTCTTCTGGTGCCAATATACCCAGGACAGTGTTCCATCTATGGCTGGGCACACACTCACTCACTCAAACACACTCTATATGGGGCAATTTGGAGAATTCAATTGACCTTGATCCATGTTTTTGGACTGTGGGAGGAAACCAACACGAACACGGGGAGAACTTGGAAACTCCATCCAGATTGGGATTCGAATCAGTGATCCCTAGCACTGAGAGGAGAACATGCTAAACACTAAGCCTCCATGCCGCCCCAATGGCTCACTTAAGATTGGTAAAATAGAGCCCAAAGAAAGTAGAGAATGCTGAAAGTGAAGCACCATGCTGGTAGTAAAATGCATTTTTTGTATTCTTCGTCACTTTTTGGCCTTATAGGTCGTTAGAACGTGTAAGGAATGGTATCGACAGAGGTGGTGTTGTGTAAAATGTGTCGGAACAAGGATTTCGTAAAGTGGCAAAAGGATTTTATGACAATCAAGGCAAGGTACCAGATCTGGTGCACTGGACAGTAAAATCACTTTCATTCCAAAATAATAAGCTCAGTCCTGTTGGAACAAATGGTGAAATGTCAAAAACATAAAAAACCGTCGTGAAGACTCAAAAAGATGCTGTTACATCAAAATACAGGTTGAACAATTACATTCTTCACAGTACTGTTAAGATAAAAGACTGGTTAGGACCGGTCCCTCAATCTCCCCATCCATCCATCCATTATCTTCTGCTTTATCCTCTACAAGGGTCGCAGGGGGGGGGGTTCCCGTGCTCATCCAAGGGAGAACGTTTTGGGCGCTGGGCAGATGCACCCAGGACAGGGTGCCAATCTATCGCTGGGCACACACTCACTCACACAGACACACTCTATATGGGGCAATTTGGATAATTCAATTGACTGATTCATGTTTTTGGATTGTGGGAGGAAACCGGAGAACCCGGAGGAAACCCATGCGGACAAGGGGAGAACATGGAAACTCCACCCAGATTGGGATTCGAACCGGAAATCCCTAGTGATGAGAGGAGAACATGCTAACCACTGAGAAGAACAGTTTAAATATAGAAATTGTAATGCATTATGCCCATCAATCAACCAAAAGCCACCTTGTGTTATAAAGCATTATAAAATTTGGGTGTAATAAACGTTTCTCCTAAAAATGACTTTCTAAGTGCTTATAACGATTTTTGAAATCTTATAAGCTTTTATAAGTCATTATGTACTGCTATGCATGCACTCTGTTTCAAATAGGTACATTAATTCATGACAACACATTACTTTATGCCTGTGAGCTTATAAGCTTCTATGAACAGTTATGAGCACTTCGAAAGTCATTTTTCAGGAAAAGCATTCGTAAGGTTATAAGATTTCATAACACAAAGTGGCATAATGCATTATAAATAATATATATTTGAACTGTTCATCAACTCATTAAAGAGACAAGTGATATAAAGCATTATAACATTTGAGTTTAATAAACACTTTTCCTGGAAATGACTTTATAAGTGCTCATAACTGTTTATAAAAAGCATTTAAGCTCTCCTTACAGAGATAAAGTAAAGTGTTGTCATTAATAAGAATGCTCTTTGAAAGAAACAGCATACATAGTAGTACATAATGACTTATAAATGCTTATAAATGCTCTTTACAGACTTTAAGTAAAGTGTAATCATCTTGTTTTAAGTAAGAATGTCTAAACATCCAAAGAATCAAAAGTTGAAATACGTTCATGTTATAATGCATTGTCACTTTGTGTTATGGCCTTATGTCAAGTTGTTATAACAATTTATGACTATGATTATGAACATTTATGGACATTTACAAATGCTTATGACAAATGTTGTAAAGCATTATTGATACATAATAAAGCTTTATAAATGCACTTATAATGCATTATGAATACTGAATACCGATATATCTGAATAGGTCACAAAAACACCCTGTTTCTGCTGATTCATTCTCCACATCATCACAGAAATCAGACCTTTCCTGACTGAACAGCCCCTCAACTGTTCGCTCAAACCCTTGTCCTATCCCGGCTCGTCTGCAGTAATGCATTTCATGCCGGTCTTCCATCTTCAAACCTCTTTTGATTGATCCAGAACTCTGGAGCTCATTGGCTATTCAATCAACTCAAGTGAGTCCATGCAACTCCACTACTCATCACTCTGCCCACATTCAGCACAAACCCCGACGCTGGTCCACAGAACAACCTCACAATCTGCTTCCTCGTACCTGAACTTTATTTTCCAAAAAATACACCCCGGCTCGTTCACTGCGCCTCCATGACGACTGCCGCCTGGTGCTTGAACCTCACCATGGTGCCAATTATCACGTCATATCTTTTACTGCCGCTGAATTGTGGCGTTATCATCCCGACTCTGTCTGTGGTGCTGAGACATTCAGATTTTAAAAGAATCTCCGAAAGCACTTTCTGTAATTTCTTTATCTATTTGAAAAAAAAAAAAAATCCAGATTGCAAATTATTAATATTAATAGAACTGCAGTTCATATGGTTCCATCATAACTTACTGAGTCATGTTGCTCTTGTTTCTAGCATTAAATAATAAAACCGTCTGCAAAATCACTAAATATAAAGAATGATTAATACAATATATGATTTTCAAAGTGTTTTTTAGTGATGCTTACTTTGAATCTGGTATTTATAAAGCATTATAAATGCATTCATAACTCTTAAATATGTGGGTTACACTTTACCTAAATCCAGTATTCATAATGCATTATTAACATATTTTTAAAGCTTTGTAAAGTATTCCTCATGCTTCATAATACTCATCATAAGCCTTTGTTAATGTCCATAGATATAGTACATATCCACACTCATAAAGTGTTATAAGAACATGCCATAAGGCTTCATAACACAAAGTGGTATAATGCATTATAAATTATATAAGTAACACTTAATAATGCATTATGCTGTAAGTACATTTATGAATAAGCATTATTATAAGTATTTATAATGCTTTAAAACATTTGTCATAAGCCTTACAAATATGTTCATATTTACATAGATGTGCATAATCGTAGTCATGTGTTATAACAATTTGACATAAGGCTTTATAACACAAAGTGACATAATGAATTACAATAACAACTTATTCACACTTTTGATTATTTTGATGTTTATTATTTACATTCTTACTTAAAACAAGATGATGACGCTTAACCTAAAGTCTGTAAAGAGCATTTATAAGCTTTTATAAGTCATTATGTACTACCATGTATGTCTTTTTCAAAGAGGTAATTAATGACAATACTTTGTCTGTAAAGAGAGCTTTTAAGCTTTTATAAACAGTTATGAGCATTGAAAAGCATTATAAGGCTTTATGTCACTGGTCTCTATAATAAGTTGATGAACAGTAAAATGTATAACTTATAATGCATTATGTCACTTTGTGTTATAAAGCCTTATGGCATGTTCTTAACACTTTGTGTGTGGTTATGTACATCTATGGACATTAACAAAAGCTTATGACAAATAATATAAAGCATAATGAATACTTTATAAAAGCTTTATAAATGTGGTAATAATGCGTTATGAATACTGGATTTAGGTAAAGTGTTACCAAAATATTTTTTAAAAATATTAAAAAAAAAACCCAGTTCTATTTAAGTTCAAAAGACAGAGTTATGTAAATATTTAATCCTTTGAATATCGTTACCATCACTATTATTTAAACTATCATTTAATTGCTCCGGTTCATTTTGCTGTTATCATAAAGGCTCGATTATCATTTTATAAAATAACCAGCAGGCCCCCCACTCGGATTTGAACAGCTCATATTATGAAATGGCCCAAATGACTCAAGTGGGTCGTTTTGATGGTATATTAAAGGAACGTGAAGAGCGATTGGTAACAGATTAGCACACTGCAATGAGCCAACAAACTGTGCAGAGTAATGAAAACCTTTAAGAGTCACCAAATACAGCCTGGGAATCTGGTATATAAAAATAAAAGAAAACATGTTCTTGATTTGGTACTTAAGTATATATTTCCTGTAAAACTAGAAAAAAGGTCCCATTACAGCTGACATTTTGGAAGCGTTTAGACTGCAGCGGCTGAATTGTGGTTGAGTGTAACGGTCCCCTTTGGCACTCCTGATACAGATGAATGAAAGGGCAGCCAAAAAGTTAATTTTTATTCATGTTATTAAGAAATAAAACAAATAATGATGACGCCTTCCATGAATTTGCTATTCAAAATATATTATGAGGGCATTTATATATTATATTTAAGTATTCATAATACTTTATAACACTTGCCATGATCCTTTGTTCAAGTACATAGATGTTTATGATCTTGGTCATGTAGTGTTTATGTCGATATGACATAAAGCTTTATAACACAAAGTGACATAATGCATTATGAGCTTAGCTTTGCATTCTTTGGATTTTTTAAACATTGTTCCTTAATAGAAGAAGATTTAAGCCTGTTATAACACTTTGTGACAGTGATTGTAAACAGCACAGAGACATCTATCCATTATCTTCCGCTTTATCGTATATTAGGGTCGCGGTGGGGTTCCCCATGCCCATCCAGGGAAGAACATTTTGGGCGCTGGGCAGATACACCCAGGACAGGACGCCAATCTATCACTGGGCACACACACTCACCCAGACACATACACACTCTATATGGGGCAATTTGGAGAATTCAATTGACTTGATCCATGTTTTTGGACTGTGGGAGGAAACCGGAGAACCCGGAGGAAACCCACGCAGACACGGGGAGAACATGGAAACTCCACCCAGATGGGGATTCGAACCGGAAATCCCTAGTGCTGAGAGGAGAACATGCTAACCACTAAGCCACCGTGCCGCCCATCACAGAGACATATGCCATATATATATATATATATATATATATATATATATGTATGTATGTATGTATATGTATGTATGTATATGTATGTATGTATGTATGTATGTGTATATATATATATATATATATATATATATATATATATATATATATATATATATAAATGTGTATGTTTATGTATATGTATGTGTGTGTATAAATGTGTGTCTAAATGTGTGTTGCATGTCATGACTGTGTAACACAATGTTTTATTTATGATGCTGTGTTTAGTGGAATCTTTTTTTTTTGTTGAAGGTCCCTAAAACCTTGTTTGAAAACATTGTTTGGACTCTGTAGGATGTGATGCCAGCTGTTATCTTCTAAGTTTAGATTGCACAAAATGCTACATGATGAGGTGCCAATGATTCAGCGACACGTACACCGAAGAGCAATGTGTGTATTATATTTAAATGTAAAATGTGTTTTTAATGGTCATCCAGATGGCCGTGCGTAATCGTTTAAGTGAGAGATAGAAAAGAAATTAGTTTGTTAATGTTCAGCAGGTTTTTTATTTATTAATTTATTAAGTTATTTTGGCAGGTTGATATGATTGTGTGTGTCGTATGTGTAAATGTGTGTGTGTATTTATATATATATATATATATATATATATATATATATATATATATATATATATATATATATATATATCTCACACTTGGCCAAATCCTTTTGAAGGCAGTGATGTGTTTTCTAAACCGAGTGCAGCAGTGTGTTCCATATGGAGAACATATTAACATCATTAAAGCGTGGAAGTCTTGCATTAGCCTGGATATGCTGACTAAGGTATAAATCAGGCTAATATACAGCACGTTCTGCTCACATGTCGGAAAATTACATTTTCTCTGTGCTTTGGTTTAAATATAGCAAGCATTGAACACTTCAAATAACTAGCACTAATCCCTTTCCATGTCCTGATATCACCCTTTTCCGAACACGCCGAATGTATTCAGAACGTTCAAGTGTAAAAATAAGTTTTAGACCTTGCATTTCTGTAAAACGTTTCCTTCTGTAAAAATGAAACCTTGTGCAACTGCAGAACGAATGACTAGATTCCACTGCAAAAGAACCATTAGCGGAGACAACAGCGCGATGGAAATGTGTGTACTGAACACCTAAATCCAATGAGACGATTTACAGGACCGGTCTAAAGTATGGACACGCCCCTTTTTTGCTCCACTCATTGTCCATGTTCTCAGTTCCATCTATCCATCCATTATCTTCTGCTTTATCCTCTATTAGGGTCGCGGTGGGTTCCCCATGCCCATCCAGGGGAGAACGTTCCGGGCGCTGGGCAGATCCAATCACTGGACACACACTCACTCGCACAAGGGACAATTTGGAGAAGTCAATTCAACTTGAGCCATGTTTTTGGACTATGGGAGGAAACCGGAGAACCCGGAGGAAACCCACGCGGACACGTGGAGAACATGGAAACCAGTTTGGCATTCGAACCGGGAATTTCTAGAGCTGTGTTCTCAGTTCCACTTCCTGTAAAGCTGGACTTTGTAGTTCTACAATTCCAGACTGTAGTCCATCTGTTTGTGTTCTACAGTACATATTGTGTACGTCCCCTTTACTCTGTTCTAATGGTCAGAACCCCAATAGTACCACCACAGAGCAGGGATTATTTGGTGGGTGCGTTAGTCCTATCCCAGCAGTGTCACTGAGGTGGAGAAATGAAACTCCAGCAGCACTGCTGCACTAAAACCCCCTCACCACATCAGTGTCACTGCAGAACTGACCATAAACAATCCACCACCCAAATGATACCTGTTCTGTGATGCTCCTGACCAACAGAGAACAGAGAACCAACAGATCACAGATGGACTACAGTCTGTAATTGTAAAACTATAAAGTCTATCTATATGATAAGTGATATGATAAAAGGGGGTGTGGCCAAACTGTTTTCTGTACTGTATACATGCATGTAATGCTTAGTCCAAATGGCATCTTCACTCCCTCCTGTAATCTGTTAGTCAGAGTGGCAGCTTGCTTCTTAGTGAAACATGCTGATGATAATGGATGCCTTTGGTGGTGTGTTTACACGTAACATCAGTATTGTATTGATTACAGAGCGCTCATTTTTATGGACAAATATAAATCTTCAGCCGCTAATGTGTCCCTCTAACCTTCTGGCATTTAAACTCCGATAATTAGGCCTGGAGTCTCAGCTTGATGCAGCCCAAATGAGTGCAGCATAATGTCAAGACTAATGAAGTCATAAATAGCAGGCTTGATGTGTTGACTGGAGACAAGCCCAGAACCCAAAGGTTGGACCAGAAAAGATTAAGCCGGATTTAGAGATGGGCACCTTTACAGTAATGGAAATATCATTTACATTATTAAAAATTATATGCATTTTGTTTGTTTAGCCTTAAAATGATTGAAGAGTCAAACAGTAAACGCTGTAATGGATTTTGTTTGTATTCGTTACTTTGACCAATCTTTAGGACTTTCGTTTTAAAAGGTGTGTGTGCTGAGACCCCTATCTTTGTCACAAACTAAGCCATCCATCCATTATCTTCTGCTTTATCCTCTATTAGGGTCACGGGGGGGGGGACCCATCCCATCCAGGGGAGAACGTTTCGGATGCGGGGCAGATAGACCCAGGACAGGACGCCAATCTATCACTGGGCACACACTCACTCACACAGACACACTCTATATGGGGCAATTTGGAGAATACAATTGACCTTGATCCATGTTTTTGGACTGTTTGGAGGAAACCGGAGAACCTTGAGGAAACCCACATGGACATGGGGAGAACATGGAAACTCCACCCAGATTGGGATTCGAACCGGGAATCCCTAGTGCTGAGAGGAGAACATGCTAACCACTAAGCCACCGTGCCGCCCTGTAACAAACTATAACCTTCAAAACATTCTCAATGCAATCCTCTAATATACAATATCAGTCAAAAGTTTGAACACGCCCCCTTCTCGCTCTATTCTCCATTTCCTCAACTTACCATATAGATAGACTTTGTAGTTTTACAATTACAGGCTGTAGTCCATCTGTGTTCTTTGTTTTTGTTAGTCCCCTGTTGGTTCTCTGTTCTCTGTTGGTCAGGAGCATCACAGAACAGGTATCATTTGGGTGGTGGATTGTTTATTGTCAGTTCTGCAGTGACACTGATGTGGTGAGGGGGGTTTAGTGCAGCAGTGCTGCTGTAGTTTCATTTAAACACCTCAGAGACACTGCTGGGATAGGAATAATCCACCACAGACACATGCACTATATAGGGGCAATTTAGAGCAATCCTTGTTTTTGGACTGTGAGAGGATACTGGGAGAACATGGAAACTGCACCCCGATCAGGTTTCCAACCTGGATCTCCAGATCTGAGGGCGGGCATGCTAGCCACCATGCCACCCTACTAACTAATTGTTTTTATTAGTTATTTGGGAGACTGTATTAATTGGCAAACCCAAATCTGGGAACCCAAAGTGTCCTGGTGGGCAGTTAACGCCTTCAGCGTCCTTAACCTTTATGTGGGTGGGTAAGTTAAATGGGCTATGCCCTACCCCACCTACTGGGAGGTGCACATGTCGACCACTACGCCACCTGGCCACACCAGTTGTTAAGTTTCTCAGGTCAAACTACCACGAAGAATAGTTAGTTTGCAACATAAATACGGCTGACTAGATAACGCAACTTTGGAAACTCCTCTATCTGAGAAATGCTTCTTAGTTAAATGTCAAACAAGCAGTTTAGAAACACTGCAAATAAATTGGGTAGTAAAAAGAAAGAAATTCGGGAAAAACTTTGACCGCCAGGGAATATATATCTGCTCCATTTACTTAATGTCCCTCCAAAATGAAGTCCGCTAGCAGAGTGCAGAATTACATTCAGTTTATCGCTGAACATGTGCAGAAAACCATGACTACAGGCTTTAAAGAGACATGTTACTATATCAGTAATATATACTATATCATACTTTCAATAAATCCTGTATTCATAATACATTATAACCACATTCATAATGCTTTATACCACTTGTCATAACTATCTTTTAATGTTCATAGATGATTATAATGATATCACAGTTATAAAGTGATACAAGAAAATGACATAAGGCTTTATAACATAATGTGACATAATGCGGGAACCTCTTTCTATGAATCTGGTATTCATAATGCATTATAAACACATTCGTAAAGGTTGTCATGTATTCATAATACTTTATAGCACTTGTCATGCATATCCGTTGATGTTCATAGATGATTATAATCACAGTTAATAAGTTATATAAGAATATGCCATAAGGCTTTATAATGCAATGTAACATATCTATGAATCTGGTAGACATAATGCATTATAAATATATTTACAAAGCTTTCTAAAGTATTCCTAATGCTTTATACCACTTGTCACAATTACTGTATATTCATACCCACACTCATAAAGTGTTACAAGAACATGCTATAAGGCTTTATAACCCTATATGACATAATACATAATAATACAATTATAATATCTATATTTTAAAAATTATTAACTTTTGTAGTATCTAGTGTTATAAAGCTTTATAACCTGTGTTAAATGAATAATTCCCTTGCAAATGACTTCCTTAGTGCTCATAACTTCTAATGAACACTTATAAGCTCTCTGTACAGATATTAGATAATGTTGTCATTTATCTGCTTTATGTTTTGAAAATTCTGAAGGTTATTATAATGCATAATGCCAATTTGTTAGAACACGTTCAGAACGTGAAACTATGAACATATTTGTCCTTTAACAGAGGCCTATGACAAACATTATAAAGCGTCATGAAAGCCCTATAATGCATTAGGCATACCGGATTCATAAGAAGTGTTCTCATAATCTCTCAAATGCCAAATGAATTTATACAGACGCAAAGTTAATATTGGGTTTCTAAAGCGTTTGTTTTTAATATGCATGCATTTGGGTCGGCGTCGGGGCAAATTCAGACGCTCCGGGGGCAAAGGAAAGTCTGAGCGAAGGATCAAAACGTATCCCTGTCTGTAGGCTGCCCTTATTGCCTTTAGTAAAATGAGGCGTTAACCTAATTAAGCGAAGTTCAGACGAAGCCATCTGCTAACTAATCCCGACTCGAACCACTTTCACAGACCATGTGATCTAGCGCGAGGCGAACAGAGAAATGGCATCTAAATTATGGATCCTGTAATATTTCTCTGCGTTCACCGGTCCTCCTGTCATGAGTTACACACACCTCGGAGGCTTCAGTTCACTCGGCGGTCCAATTTCTGCTCCTCGGGTCAGGTTCTCTTTATTTCAGGGTTCACGGAAATAAAAGCAATATATGAAGTGAGGATGAAGGCTGTATGGGGTGTTTTAAAATAACCGCAGGTGTCTCTTTAACGGCTTTTTGTACAGCAGGACTTTTAGTTTATCATTTCCATAAAGATGAATACCGTAGGCGGCACGGTGGCTTAGTGGTTAGCACGTTCTCCTCTCAGCGCTAGGGATTCCCGATTCGAATCCCAATCTGGGTGGAGTTTCAATATTCTCCGTGTCCGTGTGGGTTTCCTCCGGGTTCTCCGGTTTCCTCCCACAGTCCAAAAATATGGATCAAGGTCAATTGAATTCTTCATATTGCCCCATATAGAGTCTGTGTGATAGATTGACGTCCTGTCCTGGGTGTATCTGCCCAGTGCCCGAAACCATCTCCCCTGGATGGAGATGGAGAACCCCCCCCCCCCCCCCGAACCTAACAGAGGATAAAGCAGAAGGTGGAAGGTCAATTGAATTATCCAACCCCCCGCGACCCTAATAGAGGATAAAGTGGAAGATGGTGGATGGAAGGTCAATTGAATTCTCCAAATTGCCCCATAGAGAGAGTCTGTCTGAGTGAGTGTGTGCACAGCAATAGATTGGCACACTGTCTTGGGTGTATCTGCCCAGCGCCGGAAATGTTCTCCCCTGGATAGGCATGGACAAACACCCCCTCCCGTGACCCTAGCAGAGGATAAAGCGGAAGATAATGGATGGAAGGTCAATTGAATTCTCCAATTTGCCCCATATAGAGTGTTTGAGTGAGTGAGTGTGCCCAGCCATAGATTAGCGCCCTGTCCTGGGTGTGTCTGCCCAGCGCTCGAAACGTTCTCCCCTGGATGGGCATGGGGAACCCCCCCCCCCTCCCCCCCATGATCCTAGTACAGAATAAAGCAGAAGATAATGGATGGATGGATGAATACAGTACTGAACGACTGCCATCTTCTGTTCTTTCTCTAACGATAGCTCTTGAAGAATAAGAGTGAGACCCGACTGAATGATGGCAGAGCAATTAAATCATTTCTTCTCATTATCACAATCAATCACAATTTGATTATCATTCCAACTCATCATTGGTCTAATTAATGAGGAACTTGAACTCATTGCTCTAATGGATTGGATTGAATAAAGAAGGGTGTGCCTAATAGAATCTGATTAAAACAGAATATAATCTTCTCGACGTTTTTATTCCATTCGTATTTTTCTATCGTCACGGTGAGGACGGCTGTGAGGACGGCTGTGAGGACGGCTGTAAGGCGGGGTTTACAAAGTATGTACCATCACGCCTGGAAAGACATTGGGTTCTGCTTTAAGGATCTTTAGCGAGCTGTCAACCCCGCACTGCATAGCTTGATTTAGTGCGTGACGGCGTCTCTTTGCTATTGTCACTCAGGAGAAGTACGCCTTGCGAGGTTTGAAACGCAAAAAAGGCATGTAGCAGTTCTTTTAATTATTTATGGATGAGTTTTGAGCTTGCCTTCCCTTTAAGAACCAGAACTCTTACTTTTTTTTGGATTTCGATTGGGCTGGCAACCCTGCAATTGAGATGTCCTCAATGGACTTGTATAGTTTTCCAATTGTTAAATCTGATCATCTGGCTGATCATTACACATTCTGTACATTAGTGTCCTACAATGTTGATGTTGCCCGGCCGCTCAAGCAGGATGAGTCCTCCACTGAGTCTTGGTCCTTACAAGGTTTCTTCCTTAAAATAACAACACAACAGGGAGTTTTTGTCTTGCCACTGTCTCTTCGGCTTGCACTTTGGGGGTTCTAAGGCTTACAACACTGTAAAGCTGCTTTGTGACCATGTACTACTGTAAAAAGCGCTCTATAAATAATTACTTGAATTTACTTGAACTTTGGTGGATTGCTATTTCAATGGTGTAGCTACCAGATCCCAATGTGCTGGTCCATGAGGTTCTCCATTTGATGAGAACTTTTTTTTGCGGTACTGCGGTGGGTTCAAGTCTTCTTCAAGAAGTGGTAATAATAATAATAATAGGTCATAGTTATGGTAACAGTACGCCAAAATTCAGTTACATTGACCTGCCCACCTTTATAAAGCAATTTGAATGTAACATACATTCATCTCCGGTTTCCTCCCACAAAAACATGGCTCAAGGTCAAATTAATTCTCCAATTTGCCCCATATAGAGTGTGTTTGTGTGAGTGTGTGCGCAGCGATAGATTGGCTGCCCAGCACCCCAAAACTCCCCCCCCCCCCCCACAACCCTAATAGAGGACACAGCAGAAGATGATATATATATATATAAAAAATGTATTTATTTATTTATTTATTATTATTATTTTATTATTATTATTTTTTAATGACTTGGACACAACCACATGAACATTTCAACCCCCCCCCGCCATCATCAGCGTGACGAAACTTTCATGTGGTTAAAACACATGGCTGGGTCGCATCATTACAGATAGACCTGCCCCTCATGCTGCATCTGCACCAGCCTCCACGGGCAAAACGCCAGTCCACTAAGTGGAAAGTGCATTGAACGGTGTAGGCCAGGGTGATTAAGCCACAGATTTGCACTCCAAAACATGAAGCCAGTGAAAAGCTGAGGCATGCTTAACGCATGCAGGCAAGAGAAGACTCAAGGTTGCCTCATCTGTCTGGTTTCACGTCCCCAAGTGGCAATAAAAGCTGAAGTGTCGCTGAGAACGACCCTGCAGAAATCTTATATTCGATGGGGACCAACTGGCGGCTCATTGATGTCATTGTTCAATCACCTGTCGGCGGACTATGTACCTCTGTGAGACTGACCTTAGGCCAGAGGGCGCCATAATGCACCGTGAGGGTCACATGCTGGAGATCTGTCACCATCTTGGTGCTTTGTGTGTATGTGCTTCTTGAGTTCCATGAAAGCTCACGTATCTAACAGTGTTCCCAGTGCTTGCAGTTGATGGTAAGAGTGGGTTAATTGGCAAAACTGCACAGATAAGCGATTTCCCGGCTTCTGCCGTCCCACCAATATTAGATTATCGATTTTTCTGCAATGTGAGACAAATGGATAAAGTGTGGGGATAATTCATGGTTCACAAATTTAGCCAAAATGATCTGATCTCCAAATACACTCTGCAAACGTGATACTTTATCTCATATTATCTCATCGTCATGCTTAATCCTCTACTAGGATCGTCCCCTGTGCCAATCCAGAACAGAACGTTTCGGGCACCGGACAGATACTGCCAACACAGGGCGCCAATCCATTGCTGGGCACACACTCACTTACACAGACACACACACTGTACAGGGCAATGGGGATCTCAATCTGGGTGGCGTTTCCATGTTCTACAATAATAATAAACGGAGTGGAAAGTGGGTGGCACCGGTGATTCCCGGTTGGAATCCCAATCCGGGTGGAGTTTCCATGTTCTCGTGTCAGAGTGGGTTTCCTCTGGGTTCTCCGGTTTCCTCCCACAGTCCAAAAAGCATGGATCAAGGTAGATTGAATTCTCCAAGTTGCCCCATATAGAGTGTGTTTGTGTGTGTGTGTCTATGTGATAGATTGGCGCCCTGTCCTGGGTGTATCTGCCCAGCGCCTGAAACGTTCTCCATTGCATGGGCACCACCGCGACCCTAATAGACGATAAAGCAGAAGATAATAGATGAATGTTCCTCCCACGGTCCAAAAACATGGCTCAAGGTCAAATGTATTCTCCAAATTGCCCCATATAGAGTGTGTTTGTGTGAGTGAGTGTGAGCCCAGCGATAGATTGGTGCCCTGTGCTGGGTGTATCTGTACAGTGCCCAAAACGTTCTCCCCTGCATGGGCATCACCGCGACCCTAATTGAGGATAAGCAGAAGATAATGGATGGATGTTAACGGAACAGTGGGTAAGGTTTAGCATGTCAACCACTCAGCTCTAGGGATCTAGGTTCGAAACCCAATCTGGATGTTCCATGTTCTCCCCGTGTCTGCAGGTTCTCCAGTTTACTCAGTATTCATAATGCTTTATGACATTTGTCATAAGCCTCTGTTAATGTGCACAGATGTTCATAATCACAGTCATAACGTGATTAGTAGTAGTAGTATGTTACACGTCATACATGTGTGCACTCACCAAGACAGATTCCTTATATGTGTTAGATACTTAATAAAGGCTTAATAAAGGGATTCTGATGTCAGTGGTCTTATTGTCAGTGGATAAAGAATGTGACTGGTACATTCCACTGTGTCTTCAAAAATGAAGTATGTTAATAGACTCCATCCTGACTGGCTGACCTCTTTGCAGGTAAACCAGAGCAGACCGTGCCTCTGCCTGAGCTCTTGGCTGTGACTCATCCGGCAAATTCACTTCAAAATCCAGTCCTTTTTCCCTTCAGTGCAGCTTCTATAAATGGCCCACAGATCCGGATGCGTCAACTGAATATTTGGAAAGCAGGCTTCCATAGCAGCGCAGACTCGGGCCGGCTGTTTTTAGAACACTGTTGTTTGGGTGTCTCGGATGTGAGGATGGCATGGGCTCATTCTCAACATGATGGTTTATTTTTATATAAGCCACACGGAGTGGGTTTGTGATGACGTGTTCTGTAAACTGTGAATTTGAATTTATTGGTCTGTTGAAATAGCAATCCACCAAAGTCAGAACGCACCCGGCTCTGAAAGGGAACGGCACGTGAGACGCTGATTGGTTTGTTGCTTATTACAACCCAAACAAACCCATGAATCATGTCATCACGTTAGCAAGGACACACTATCCATCCATTATCTTCCACTTAATCATCTACTTGGGTTGCGGGGGGTTCCCCATGCCCATTCAGTGGAGAACGTTTCGGGCGCTGGGAGGTTACACCCAGGACAGGACGCCAATCTATCACTGGGCACACACTCACTCACACAAACACACTCTATATGGGGCAATTTGGAGAATTCAGTTGACTTTGGTCCATGTTTTTGGACTGTGGGAGGAAACCGGAGAACCGGGATGAAACCCATGCGAACAGGGGGAGAACATTGAAGTTCCAACCAGATTGGGATTCGAACCTGGAATCCCTACTGCTAAGAGGAGAACATGCTAACCACTAAACTGATGCACTGAAAAACCCCTCACTGCATCAGCGTCACCGCAGAAGTGACAATAAACAATCCACCACCCAAATGATACCTAATGATCAGAACCCCAATAGTACCACCACAGAGCAGGGATTATTTGGTGGGTGCATTATTCCTATCCCAGCAGTATCACTGAGGTGGAGAAATGAAACTACAGCAGCATTGCTGCACTAAAACCCCCCTCACCACATCAGTGTCACTGCAGAACTGACCATAAACAATCCACCACCCAAATGATACCTGTTCTGTGATGGTCAAGACCAACAGAGAACAGAGAACCAACAGAACACAGATGGACTACAGTCTGGAATTGTAAAACTACAAAGTCCATCTATATGGTAAGAGGAGGAAATAGAGAATAGAGCGAGAACCACCCAAATAATACCTGGACGTTCTTTAGTTCTTTACTGCGACCTTAACCGAATGGTTTAGACCGGTACCAAGTTGCAGTTAACATATTTAAATAGCATATTTTTTGTTCAAGTATTATAATAGTATAATTGTAATAATAGATATATTAATCAGGCGGCACAGTGGCTTAGTGGTTAGCATGTTCTCCTCTCAGCGTTAGGGATTCCCGGTTCGAATCCCAATCTGGGTGGAGTTTCCATCTTCTCCCCGTGTCCGCGTGGGTTTCCTCCGGGTTCTCCGGTTTCCTCCCACAATCCAAAAACATGGATCAAGCTCAATTGAATTCTCCAAATTGCCCCATATAGAGTGTGTCTGTGTGAGTGAGTGTGTGCCCAGCGATGGATTGGCACTCTGTCCTGGATGGATCTGCCCAGCGCCCGTGACGTTCTCCCCTGAATGGGCATGGGGAACCCCCCCACCCCTCGCGACCCTACTAGAGGATAAAGCGGGAGATACTGGATGGATATATTAATCACTATCATGTCAGTAAAGTCAATATTATTAGTAGATAAGACGGTTTCAGATGTTGTCTGGCCTTCTATACGATGTCAAATATTTATTAAGGTACGTGGTTACTTTATGCTTCAATGCTTTATTATTTTTTTAACTCCTGGTGTTAAAGGTTAAGGTTATGCATAGGTCTCTGCACCAGGCTCGCATAAATTATCTGCCATGTCTCTATATTTGCATGTTTTCGTTCGGTGCCATGAGGTTTTTCTCAGAGGAAAATGTTGCTCCTGGTTGAGAATAGGACGCTGAGTGACCTTGCTCACGGGAGCGTGGAACACCGACCCAGCGAGGTTCCAGACATAGCTCTCATATTTGAAAGCTGCGGCAGGATCAAGCCGTGTCCGAGATTCTGCAGTGCTGTGCATCAGAGTTGTTTCAGCTGAGGTGGTTGGAAATGAGGTGCTATTGTGGCCCTGAAGGGAATGTGCTGATTCAGGCCGGCGCCAAAAGTGCCGATTCGCCGCTATGCATCGTGTCGCTCAACCGGACGCCTGAAGTGAAGGTTTATTTTGGAGTGTGGCGTGGCGTTCAGGCTGCGAGTGAAAATAGAAATGGCTGGTAAATGCGTGTGTGGTGCTGTACTGTACCCTGTTAACAGAACAACACGAAGGGAACCGGGGAAAATGTGCTTTTCCAGTTGTTGCGTCAGTAGACTGCACAGGTGATGAATGCCTCTCATAATCTCGCTTCCATGACGTGGAATAACAGCTAAGGGAAGTGCATTAGTGTACCGCCGTTCCACGGTGTGGCGTGCTTAAATCAAATCAATAAGTAGTCATTCGCAGAACCTTGTTACCTAAGTGAGGAATGAGCAAACGGTGCCGGAACCTTTGGCAAAGTGCTATTTGAAAGCCCGTGGAGGGAGCTGATGAGCACGCTCGATTGAGACTGGATTGCGTTCCATCTTGGCATCTAAAGAAAAAGGGAATGGCTCAGAAGGAGTGAGAAATCGAGATGGGTCTCGGTTTTTGTCTTTTTGGCTCCACCAATGGGAGCCGAGGTGCTTGGACCTGCTGTTTGATGAGTGGTGGACGATGGGCACTTAGGATCACGACTCCAAGATTTAGTTTTTGTCCTGCTACCTCCACCAATGAGAGTATAGGTGCTCGGACATTCCGTGTGATGAGTGATTTGCTCCACCAATGAGAGCGGAGATGTTTGGACCTGCCATGTGATGGGTGGCGGACGGTGGGGACTTAGGGTCACGACTCCAAGATCTTGTTTTTGTCCTTTTGGCTCCACCAATGGGAGCCGGGGTGCTCGGATATGCCATGTGATGAATGATGGGCTCCACCAATGGGAGCGGAGATGTTTGGACCTGCCGCGTGATAAGTGGTGGATGATGGGCACTTGGATCACAACTCCAAGATCTTGTTTTTGTGTTGTTGGCTCCATCAATGGGAGCCAATGTTTGGACCTGCCGTGTGATGAGTGGGGGACGGTGGGCACTTGGGATCCTGACTCCAATAACTTGTTTTTGTGTTGTTGGCTCCACCAATGGGAGCCGAGGTGCTCGGACATGCTGTGTGATGAGTGGTGGACGATGGGCACTTGGGATCACGACTCCAAGATCTTGTTTTTGTCCTGTTGGCTCCACCAATGGGAGCCGAGGTGCTCGGATGACATGTGAAAACGGAGAATGTTGGACCTGCCGGTGATGATTGCGACAGTGGGATCACGACAAGATTTGTTTTTGGCACCTTACGGAGCCAAGGTTTTCGACTCCAAGATCTTAGGAATCCCGACTCCAATATCTTGTTTTTCCTGTCCTGAGAGCGCAGAGCTCCGTGTGACCCACCAATGGGAGCGGAGGTGCTCGGACATGCCGGGTGATGAGCGGTGGACATTGGGCACTTAGGACCACGACTCCAAGATCTTTGTTTTTGTCCTGCCGGCTCCACCAATGAGAGCGGAGGTGCTCGGACATGCCGTGTGATAAGTGGGGGAGTCAATAACTCACCTCACAGTATTTCAAGGTGCAGATTATCCTCCTCTTACTGCCTTCGATGGAGTCTTTACATAATTAAGTTGCATTAAAGAACCCGAGGACGGCTCGGTTTTCTTTCCGTGCTGGCTAATGAAGATTTATTGCAGCCCGCATTGAATTATGGATGATTTCCATATTGAAATGCGAAGGCTGCCACTGATAGCTATTGTACGACGAGGTAGAACGTGAGGCGCACTGCGTGCAATTGTGTGATACAGCGGGAAGAGAGCGAGAAACTGGGGCTTCGCGTCAACCCTCGGCATACGCTGATGCGCTAAATATTTTGAGGAGGTGCTGCTGTTAAAACGTCGCCATTTGCGAGTGTTTACACGGTGTTAGAACTGCCAGATTAACAAGGATGACTTAAATATTGGGGAAACAGACATAAGTGGTGGGAAGCAGGTCGAGCTGAAAGGCATCGGTCCAACGTTTGGCCACGCCCCCTTTTTGCTCCACTTACCAGATGGACTTTGTAGTTTTACAATTCCAGACTGTAGTCCATCTGTGGTCTTTGTAATTGTTAGTCCCCTGTTGGTTCTCTGTTCTCGATTGGTCAGGTTTTTGAAGTAGATAGTACTGTGGTCAATAGGACACGTCCCCTTTGTGGCCTATTACCCATTTCCTCCATTACCATACAGATGGACTTTGTAGTTTTACAATTCCAGACTGTAGTCCATCTGTGTTCTTTTGTTTTTGTTAGTCCCCTGTTGGTTCTCTGTTCTCGATTGGTCAAGTGTTTGAAGTAGATAGTACCGCAGTCAATAGGACACGCCCCCTTTGTGGCCTATTACCCATTTCCTCCATTAGCATATAGATGGACTTTGTAGTTTTACATTTCCAGACTGTAGTCCATCAGTGTTCTTTGTTTTTGTTAGTCCCCTGTTGGTTCTCTGTTCTCGATTGGTCAGGTGTTTGAAGTAGATAGTACCGCGGTCAATAGGACACGCCCCCTTTTTGGCCCATTGCCTATTTCCTCCACTTAGCATATAGATGGACTTTGTAGTTTTACATTTCCAGACTGTAGTCCATCTGTGTCCTTTGTTATTGTTAGTCCTCCTGTTGGTTCTCTGTTCTCGATTGGTCAAATGTTTGAAGTAGATAGTACTGCGGTCAATAGGACACGCCCCCTTCTTGCTCCATTGGCTATTTCCTCCACTTACCATATAGATGGACTTTGTCATTTTACAATTTCAGACTGTAGTCCATCTGTGTTCTTTGTTATTGTTAGTCCCCTGTTGGTTCTCTGTTCTCCATTGGTCAGGACCTTCCAGTTCTCTTCTGAGTTTTTGGAGCAGATGGTGCTTGAAGTAGGTCAATAGGCCATGCCCCCTTCTTGCTCCATTCTCTATTTCCCCCACTTATAATATAGATGGACTTTGTAGTTTTACAATTACAGACTGTAGTCCATCTGTGTTCTGTTGGTTCTCTGTTCTCTGTTGGTCAGGAGCATCACAGAACAGGTATCATTTGGGTGGTGGATTGTTTATTGTCAGTTCTGCAGTGACACTGATGTGGTGAGGGGGTTTTAGTGCAACAGTGCTGCTGGAGTTTCATTTCTCCACCTCAGTGACACTGCTGGGATAGGACTAATGCACCCAATAATAATCTAATAACTAATGCACCCAATAATAATCCCTGCTCTGTGGTGGTACTATTGGGGTTCTAACCATTAGAACAGAGTAAAGGGGACGTTCACGGTATGTACTGTAGAACACAAACAGATGGACTACAGTCTGGAATTGTAGAACTACAAAGTCCATCTTTACCGGATATGGAACTGAGAACATGGAGCAAAAAGGGGGCGTGTCCAAACGTTTGACTAGTACTTATCAAATACATTTCTAGGTGGATGTGAAGCAATATATGGAATGGTGATGGCGCTATAACGATCAGTTTGTAGACTTACTCTGGGACTTCCATTATTTCCATAACATCAGAACACCGACCCCTATCCCTCACCCTCAGACATGTTGCACCTTGGGAGCACTGTGTAGAGGGGTTGGTCCACACATTAAGGTACATACCAGGTAATACCCGCACTGTGGTGGTACTATTGGGTCCTGAACATTAGAACAGAGTAAAGGGGACATAACCAGTATGTACTGTAGAACCCAAACAGATGGACTACAGTCTGGAATTGTAGAACCCCAAAGTCCATCTTTACCGGAAGTGGAACTGAGAAGATGGACCATAAATGGAGCCAAAAAAAGGGAGGTGTGTCCAGCTTTTACAGAATGGTTGAGCTCAGAGTAATATAAAGAGGCCCTCTGCTCTGAAACACCTTTAATATAATGCAGATATGTTCGCCTCTAATTCAGTTTGCAGTTTGGAAATTGATTATTCGGCTCTAGTCCTTCAAATTGGTGTCCAGAGAGGGTTCTCTGCACTCGTCTACGAGTCAAATCGAAATCTAATAGAGGGTAGTGATGGAAGTAGATGCAGGTTGCCCTCAGCTAGAGCAGAAAGGACACACCGCTGCCAATGGCACTCTGAAGTATTGTTGCTTTACTCCACTGATCTTACTGCTTTCTTATTTATAAGGACATTTACTAACATGGAGGACTTTAGCAGGACACGCACGCAAATTCTACACTGCAAAAAAAAAAAAACTTAACAAGTCTGAGAATCTTTAAAAAGTCTAACAAGCCTTGTTTTTAACATGAAACGATTTCAAAGTAAGATATATAATCTAGTTTTTAGAAACTTTGGTAAAGCCGGTATTTATAATGCATTATCTTCTGCTTTATCCTCTATTGGGGTTGCAGGGAGGGGGGGTTCCCCATGTCCATCCAGGGGAGTCTCGGGCGCAGCGTCTCGGGCGCTGGGTAGATAGACCCAGGACAGGGTGCCAATCTATCACTGGGCACACACTCACTCACACAGACACACTCTATATGGGGCAATTTGGAGAATTCAATTGACCTTGATCCATGTTTTTGGACTGTGGGAGGAAACCGGAGGACTTGGAGGAAACCCACGCAGACACGGGGAGAACATGGAAACTCCACCCAGATTGGGGTTCGAACCGAGAATCCCTAGCGCTAAGAGGAGAACATGCAAACTACTACTGCCGCCCCCTTTCATTTATTATCTTCCACTTAATCCTCTACCAGGGTTCTCCATGCCGATTTAGGGAAGAACCTTTCGGATACACCCAGGACAGGGTTCCAATCTCTTGCTGGAAACACACACACACACACACACACACACACACACACACACACACACACACACACACACACACACACACACACATACCTTATATGGGAGAAATTAGTGCATTCAGTTTACCTTTAATCCATGTTTTTGGACTGTGGGAGGAAACCGGAGAACCCGGAGGAAACCCACAAGGACACGGGGAGGACATGGAAACTCCACCCAGATTGGGATTCGAACCTGGAATCCCTAGTGCTGAGAGGAGAACCTGCCAAATCAACTGAAATAACCAATGTAGGTCCTGGAGCAGGGGTGGCACGGTGCCTTAGTGGTTAGCATGTTCTCCTCTCAGCGCTAGGAATTCCCGGTTCGAATCCCAATCTGGGTGGAGTTTCCATGTTCTCCCCGTGTCCACGTGGGTTTCCTCCGGGTTCTCCGGTTTCCTCCCACAGTCCAAAAACAAGGATCAAGGTCAATTGAAGTCTCCAAATTGCCCCATATAGAGTGTGTTTGTGTGAGTTAGTGTGTGCCCAGTGATATATTGGCGCCCTGTCCTGGGTCTATCTGCCCAGCGCCCGAAACGTTCTCCTTTGGATGGGCATGGGGAACCCCCCCGCCACCCTAATAGAGGATAAAGTGGAAGATGCTGGATGGATGGGTCCTGAATAAACCGTGTGTTGTTACCCCAACTGAGTTGGAATACTTATAAGAAGCTTTGGATTAAAAAATAGCATCTGCTAAATGACCAAAGGGATCAGGGAACAACACCATGGTGGAAAATATTAAAGACCCAGAGAATAGACGAGCCCATACCATTCCTGATTTGATTTTAGCGAGAGAGGACTGCGAGCGAGCGAGCGAGGGTGCCGACCGTGGTTCGGAACATGCATAGCGAATTTCCTTGTAATTGAGTGAATTCCGAAAATGAGAGAACAGCACAAGCCCCCTCCACCTGCCCCGTTTCTTACTGCCTACATGCTAGACGTTCAGCACTATTGCTAATCGATGCTTCACAGCTCACTCTGAGTAACCACCTCCATTCCCGCGAGGCCACAGGGTTCGGCGTCCCAACTGACTGTCACTCCAGACCCGTGTCATTTAAGTCGTCTGATCCACCCCGGTTCCAACTTAACACAAGTGCAGCGTACTCACACGTCCTCCAAATGGGTTGACAATAATAGGTGGGATGTAGAGTACCAGTTGAAGGTTAGGCCACGCCCCCTTCCTGTTGCATTGCCCATTTCCTCCACTTAGCATATAGATGGACTTTGTAGTTTTACAATTCCAGACTGTAGTCCATCTGTGTTCTTTGTTGTTGTTAGTCCCCTGTTGGTTCTCTGTTTTCTATTGGTCATGAGCATCACAGACACTGCTGGGATAGGAATAAAGCACCCACCAAATAATTCCTGCTCTGTGGTGGTACTGTTGGGGTTCTGGCCATTAGAACAGAGTAAAGGGGACGTACACAGTATGTACTGTAGAACACAAACAGATGGACTACAGTCTGGAATTGTAGAACTACAAAGTCCATCTTTACAGGAAGTGGATTAGAGAACATGGTGCAAAAAGGGGGTGTGGCCAAACATTGAGGTACATACCAGGTTCTCTGCACACACACACACACACACACACACACACACACAGTCCTACTCTGTGACATGGAGAGAGAGAGGACCTTCCCCAAACTGTCTTCCTGTCATCGATTTTTCTCTTTTGTTCCCTCCATTTCTCTATCCACCTCTCTCTCTCCATCTGTCTCGCTCTCACTGGGTCTATCTCGTTCTCTCTCCATCTATCTCGCACACACTGTGTCTATCTCACTCTCTCGCTATATGTCTCGTTCTCTCTCCATCTCTCTCGCTCTCACTGGGTCTATCTCGTTCTCTCTCCATCTGTCTCGCTCTCAATGGGTCTATCTCGTTCTCTCTCCATCTGTCTCGCTCTCACTGGGTCTATCTCGTTCTCTCTCCATCTATCTCGCACACACTGTGTCTATCTCACTCTCTCGCTATCTGTCTCATTCTCTCTCCATCTCTCTCGCTCTCACTGGTTTTATCTCGTTCTCTCTCCATCTGTCTCGCTCTCACTGGGTCTATCTCGTTCTCTCTCCATCTCTCTCGCTCTCACTGGGTCTATCTCGTTCTCTCTCCATCTGTCTCGCTCTCACTGGGTCTATCTTGTTCTCTCTCCATCTGTCTCGCTCTTACTGGGTCTATCTCGTTCTCTCTCCATCGGTCTCGCTCTTACTGGGTCTATCTCGTACTCTCTCCATCGGTCTCGCTCTCACTGGGTCTATCTCGTTCTCTCTCCATCTGTCTCGCTCTCACTGGGTCTGTCTTGTTCTCTCGCTATCTATCTCACTCTTTCTCCATCGGTCTCGCTCTCACTGGGTCTATCTCGTTCTCTCTCCATCTGTCTCGCTCTCACTGGGTCTATCTCGTTCTCTCGCTATCTATCTCGCTCTTTCTCCATCTCCCTCTTACTGCATCTATCTCACCCTTTCTCCTTCCATCTCGCTCTCTATCCATCTATCTCACTCTCATTGCATCGATCTTGCTATCTATCTCACTCTCTCACTCCATTCATCTCGCTCTCTCTTCTATCTATCTCGCCCTTTCTCCATCTATGTCACTCTCTGCATCTATCTCACTCTCTGCATCTATCTCACTCTGTCCATCTATCTCCCTCTCACAGCATCTATCTTGCTTTTTATCTCACTCTCTTGCTATCTAACTTTCTCTCTCTCCTTCTATCTCACTCTTACTGCATCTATCTCGCTCTCACTCGATCTCACTCTCGCGCTCCCTTCTATCTATCTCGCCCTTTCTCCTTCCATCTATCCATCTATCTCCCTCTCAATGCATCTATCTTGCTATCTATCTGACTCCATTTATCTCGATCTCTTTTCTATCTATCTCGCCCTTTCGCCTTCCATCTATCCTTTTATCTCACTCTCATTGCATCTACCTCATTCTCATTGCATCTATCTCACTCTCATTGCATCTATCTCATTATCCTGCTATCTACCTTTCTCACTCTCCTTCTATCTCACTCTTACTGCATCTATCTCGCTCCCACTCCACCTATCTCGCTCTCACTTCTATCTATCTCGCCCTTTCTCCTTCCATCTCGCTCTCTATCCATCTATCTCGCTCTCATTGCATCGATCTTGCTATCTATCTTACGCTCTCACTCCATTTATCTCGCTCTCTCTTCTATCTATCTCGCCCTTTCGCCTTCCATCTATCCTTCTATCTCGCTCTCATTGCATCTATCTCACTCTCTCGCTATCTATCTCACTCTCTCGCTATCCATCTCACTCTCTCGCTATCTATCTCACTCTCTCGCTATCTATCTCACTCTCTCACTATCTACCTTTCTCTCTCTCCTTCTATCTCGCTCTTACTCCATCTATCTCGGGACATGATCTCTGTGATATCTCCATGTTCTTCAGAGACAGCCCCTCTCACCTCCATGTCCATATTTACCCTTCGGTTCCAGAGCAGGACCGGCTATCTAATATTTAATCACTTACATCTTTGACCCGTAATGCCCTCTTTTGATATTGCTTTATGGATTTCTTTTCTTGGGCCGGCGCACCGGTGCGATGCTGAATGTGAGATAGAAACGTGGTGGAGATGCTCGTCCTCCTTTGATCAGCTATGCAGCTGATGTGCAGTGAGGCCTCTGCAACTCCCACCAAGTTCCCCGAGTTGCCAAGGTCGTCCAACTGTTCAACCGACTCATAAAGATTTCATATTAATGACTTCACTAAGCCCGGGCGTCGTGATTGGCCCGTTCCCTGACTGAGTCAACATTCAGACGGAACACTGGGTGGGGAAATCGGCGTGAGGTTCGATGCTCCACGGTGAGGGCGCTGTGTTGAAGCCTCGTTGAGGTGAAACTCTATCAGCCGTTTGAATCATGGGGGCATTTACATGTTAACTAGAAATTATGGGCTGTACAGCGGGTCGTGAGCAGGGAACGGGTTTTACGAATAGATTTGGTGGAGAATGACCTCCGACTCTGAGATAATATCTCCCTGGATCTGTCTCGCTTTCTCTCCGTCTGTCTCGCTCTCACTGGATCTGTCTCACTCTCTCTATCTGTCTTGCTTTCTCTCCATCTGTCTCGCTTTCTCTCCATGTATCTCGCTTTCTCTCCATGTATCTCGCTTTCTCTCCATCTGTCTAGCTCTCTCTCTCCATCTGTCTTGCTTTCTCTTCATCTGTCTCGCTTTCTCTCAGTCTCTCTAGCTCCCTCTCTTCATCTGCCTTGCTTTCTCTCCATCTGTCTCGCTCTCTCTCTCTCCATCTGTCTCGCTTTCTCTCAGTCTTTCTAGCTCTCTCTCTCTTCATCTGTCTCGCTTTCTCTCAGTCTCTCTAGCTCCCTCTCTTCATCTGTCTCGCTTTCTCTCAGTCTTTCTAGCTCTCTCTCTCCATCTGTCTCGCTTTCTCTCCATCTGTCTCGCTTTCTCTCCATCTGTCTCGCTTTCTCTCCATCTGTCTCGCTTTCTCTCCATGTATCTCGCTTTCTCTCCATCTGTCTCGCTCTCTCTCTCCATCTGTCTTGCTTTCTCTCAGTCTCTCTAGCTCTCTCTCTCCATCTGTCTCGCTTTCTCTCAGTCTCTCTAGCTCCCTCTCTTCATCTGCCTTGCTTTCTCTCCATCTGTCTCGCTCTCTCTCTCCATCTGTCTAGCTTTCTCTCAGTCTCTCTAGCTCCCTCTCTCCATCTGTCTTGCTTTCTCTCCATCTGTCTAACTCTCTCTCTCCATCTGTCTCGCTTTCTCTCAGTCTGTCTGGCTCTCTCTCTCCATCTGTCTCGCTCTCTCTTCATCTGTCTTGCTCTCACTGAATCTATCTCGCTTTCTTTCCATCTGTCTCGCTTTCTCTCAGTTTCTCTAGCTCCCTCTCTCCATCTGTCTCGCTTTCTCTCAGTCTCTCTAGCTCTCTCTCTCTCCATCTGTCTCTCACTGGATCCATCTTGCTTTTGCTTCATCCGTCTTGCTCTATCTCCACCTGTCTCACTTTCTCTCCATGTATCTCGCTTTCTCTCCATCTGTCTCGCTTTCTCTCATTCTCTCTAGCTCTCTCTCTCCATCTGTCTCGCTCTCACTGGATCCATCTTGCTTTTGCTTCATCCGTCTTGCTCTATCTCCACCTGTCTCACTTTCTCTCCATGTATCTCGCTTTCTCTCCATCTGTCTCGCTTTCTCTCATTCTCTCTAGCTCTCTCTCTCTATCTGTCTCGCTCTCACTGGATCCATCTTGCTTTCGCTTCATCCGTCTTGCTCTATCTCCATCTGTCTCACTCTCTCTCCATCTGTCTCACTCTCTCTCCATCAGTCTCACTTTCTCTCCATCTATCTCGCTCTCTCTTCATCTATCTTGCTCTCTCTTCATCTATCTTGCTCTCTCTCTCCATCTATCTTGCTCTCGCTGGATCTATCTCGCATTCTTTCCATCTGTCTCGCTCTCTTCCCATCTGTCTCACTCTCTCTCCATCTGTCTCAGTGTCTCGCTCTCTCTATCTCGCTCTTTCTGCATCTATCTCACCCCTTCTCCTCCTCCCTTGCTCTCTTCTCTTTCTCCACCTCTCTTTCGTCTCCCCTTTCCAGCTCTCTCACATATGCGTATAGTGTGTGTGTGTGTGTGTGTGTGTGTGTGTGTGTGTGTGTGTGTGTCTAATGACTATACTAAGCCCAGGCGTCGTGATTGGCCGGTCCTCTGACTGAGTCAACATTCCGACGGAACGCAGTGGGTGGGGAAATCGGCGTGAGGTTCGATCCTCCACCTTGAGGACGCTGTATTGAATATCAGTCGTTTGAATCATGGGGGCATTTACATGTTAACTAGAAATTATGGGCTGTACAGCGGGTCGTGTGCAGGTAACGGCTTTTGGGAATAGATTTGGTGGAGAATGACCTCCGACTCTGAGATAGTCTCTGCGGTAATAACAGTCTTTCTTTACGGATACGGCGTGTCCATGGAAACGCGGCCTGTTTATCCAGAAGTGCGTTTATGAGGTAATGACACTGATGTCAGGCGAGGGGCCGGCTCTGTTGTAGTTCATCCCGCTGGGGTTAAATGGGGTTGAGTTTAGGGCGTCGTTTGGGTCAGCCAGTCAACTTATTACCAACTAAGACCTGGATGTTTTGTGCAGTTCGGCAGTCAGGCTGGACACTTCCCCAAACTGTCTTTCTGTCTTCTATCTCAATTTTTCTCCTTTTCCTCCATCTCTTGATCCATATCTCTCTTTTTCTCAATTTCTCCATCTGTCTTGCTCTCACTGCATCTGTCTTACTCTCACTGCATCTGTCTCGCTCGCTCTCTCCACCTGTCTCAGGTTCTTGCTTTCTCAATCTTGCCCTTTCTGCCTCTATCTCGCCCTTTCTCCATCTATCTCGCTATTTATCTTACTCCCTTGATATCTGTCTCGCTCTCTCCATCTCTCTCTCTCTATCTCCATCTATCTCCCTTTCACTGCCTTATCTCACCCTTTCTCCTTCTATCTCATTCTCACTGCCTTATCTCACCCTTTCTCCTTCTATCTCACTCTCACTGCCTTATCTCACTCTTTCTCCTTCTATCTCACTCTCACTGCCTTATCTCACCCTTTCTCCTTCTATCTCCCTCTCACTGCCTCTATCTCAACCTTTCTCCTTCTATCTCACTCTCACTGTCTTATCTCACCCTTTCTCCTTCTATCTCACTCTCACTGCCTTATCTCACCCTTTCTCCTTCTATCTCACTCTCACTGCCTTATCTCGCCCTTTCTCCTTCTATCTCATTCTCACTGCCTTATCTCACCCTTTCTCCTTCTATCTCCCTCTCACTGCCTTATCTCACCCTTTCTCCTTCTATCTCACTCTCACTGCCTTATCTCACCCTTTCTCCTTCTATCTCACTCTCACTGCCTTATCTCACTCTTTCTCCTTCTATCTCATTCTCACTGCCTTATCTCACCCTTTCTCCTTCTATCTCACTCTCACTGCCTCTATCTCACCCTTTCTCCTTCTATCTCCCTCTCACTGCCTTATCTCACCCTTTCTCCTTCTATCTCACTCTCACTGCCTTATCTCGCCCTTTCTCCTTCTATCTCATTCTCACTGCCTTATCTCACCCTTTCTCCTTCTATCTCACTCTCACTGCCTTATCTCACTCTTTCTCCTTCTATCTCATTCTCACTGCCTTATCTCACCCTTTCTCCTTCTATCTCACTCTCACTGCCTCTATCTCACCCTTTCTCCTTCTATCTCACTCTCACTGCCTCTATCGCACCCTTTCTCCTACTATCTCCCTCTCACTGCCTCTATCTCACCCTATCTCCTTCTATCTCCCTCTCACTGCCTCTATCTCAACCTTTCTCCTTCTATCTCACTCTCACTGTCTTATCTCACCCTTTCTCCTTCTATCTCACTCTCACTGCCTTATCTCACCCTTTCTCCTTCTATCTCACTCTCACTGCCTTATCTCACCCTTTCTCCTTCTATCTCATTCTCACTGCCTTATCTCACCCTTTCTCCTTCTATCTCCCTCTCACTGCCTTATCTCACCCTTTCTCCTTCTATCTCACTCTCACTGCCTTATCTCACCCTTTCTCCTTCTATCTCCCTCTCACTGCCTCTATCTCACCCTTTCTCCTTCTATCTCCCTCTCACTGCCTCTATCTCACCCTTTCTCCTTCTATCTCCCTCTCACTGCCTTTATCTCACCCTTTCTCCTTCTATCTCCCTCTCACTGCCTTATCTCACCCTTTCTCCTTCTATCTCCCTCTCACTGCCTCTATCTCACCCTTTCTCCTTCTATCTCCCTCTCACTGCCTCTATCTCACCCTTTCTCCTTCTATCTCCCTCTCACTGCCTCTATCTCACCCTTTCTCCTTCTATCTCCCTCTCACTGCCTCTATCTCACCCTTTCTCCTTCTATCTCCCTCTCACTGCCTCTATCTCACCCTTTCTTCTTCTATCTCCATCTTACTGTATCTATCTCCCTCTCACTGCCTTATCTCACTGTATGCATCTCCCTCACCTCCTTATCTTGCCCTTTCTCCTTCTATCTCCCTCTCTCTACATCTATCTCACCCTCTCTGCATCTATCTCACTCTCTCGCTATCTATCTCGCTTTCTCTCCATCTGTCTCGGTCTCTTGCTTCCTCTACATCTCGCTCTTAGTGCCTCTATCTCATCTTTCCTTTCTCCTGTCTCATCTTTCTCCTCTATTGCTCGTTCTCTTTTGGTCTCTTCATCTATGTATTTCTCTTGCTCTTTTTGATAGCTTGTTGTGTTTACTGGTGTAGTGGTCATCTTTAATAAACTCTAAGTAACTCCATCACCTCCCGGTACCTCCACCAATCTCCTCCCTTAAATGGAACAGGTTTCTACCTGTTGGAAGTCAAGAGAGAAGCTCGAAACTTCCCGTGAGAGTCTTCTACTTTCCATTGTGTCCGTTTCTCTAACTGCAGGGTCAGCTTCCAAAAAGCTACAAAGAACTTTGCATGTACCGTTTCTGGCCCTGGCTTCATAACTCCTCCATTGAACCCTTGCTTTCAGCAGAATGAGGTCTCTCCGCTCCATCAGTCACGTATACGAGTGTAAGCAGAGCCATTATTAATGATCTGTGTGTTATTTATCAAAGTACTAATGTTCTAAGCAGATGGGACAGCGGTGATTAAACCTTACTTTTTTAAAGAGCCACATGGCCTCATCGTTTTTCCCACAACAGAGTCTTGATGGAATAATGGGGATCACTCAATTTCACAAAAGAATAAGTCCACATCATCTCATCCTCGAATCTGTCACCAGAGGACGCGCCAATCAATAGCAGGCCGGACAGTCAATCAACACATGGGGCCTGCAGCAGAGCATTTCTGAGGAATAATCCTCACGGCCAATTAACAGCTAAGAATGGATCATCGCGGCTTGAAGAAATATCCTCGGAACCAATCAAAACATGTGAGACCACTGTCACATGCCCAGAAAAGAATCCTCACAGCTGTTAAACACGGGGAAAATGCTTCCTTTCCCAACAGACACAGAGGAATATTTATTTCTATATTTATTTCTTACATCTTTAGAACCTTAATGGCTGACAACTGCATTGTGATGTAATTTGAACAATTTAAATACTGCATATATTATAAAAATACAGCTTCCATCCAGCCATTATCTTCTGCTCCATCCTCCACTAGGATAGAGGGAAGAGAGAACTCTTCAGGGGGCTGGCACGGTGGCTTAGTGGTTAGCACGTTCGCCTCTCAGCGGTAGGTTCGAATCCCAATCTGGGTGGAGTTTCCATGTTCACCCCATGTCCACGTGGGTTTTCTCTGGTTTCCTCCCACATTCCAAAAACATGGATTAAGTCAATCGAATTCTCCAAATTGCCCCATATAGTGTGTCTGTGTGAGTGAGTGTGTGCCCAGTGATAGATTGGCGCCCTGTTCTGGGTGTATCTACCCAGCGCCCGAGACGGGAACTACCCCCCCCCCCCGCGACCCTAGTAGAGAATAAAGCAGAAGATAATGGATGGATGGATGGATTTTTAGAACCTTAATGTCTGAAGAACTGCAGTGCGATGTAATTCCATCCATCCACCCATTATCTTCCGCTTTATCGTGTACTAGTGTCACGGGGGGGGGGGTTCCCCATGCCCATCCAGGGTAGAACATTTCGGGTGCTGGGCAAATACACCCATAACAGGGCACCAATCCATCACTGGGCACACACTCACTTACACAAACACACTCTCCATGGGGCAATTTTGAGAATTCAATCGACCTTGATCCATGTTTTTGGACTGTGGGAGGAAACCTGAGATCCCGGAGGATACCCACACGGACACAGGGAGAACATGGAAACTCCACCGAGAACATTATATCATTATTTGATCATAATTGTTACATTTAGTGTTGATTCAGTGTTATTGCGTGTGACGGACATCCAACATTTATTGGAAATACGGAACAAATGACGTGCATTTTACGTACCGTGGTCCAAACGAGCTGGACAACAGCTGTAAACATCATTACAGATTATTAGTGTCGTCCCATAGGCTCATACTTAAGCCAGCCACCTGAGCTTGGCTTAAGAAAGCTTGGGATTTACGATATTCACTCTCCTCTGCTCTGTAGAGCCCACGAGATGTAGGGATGGATTCCAGCACGAGTCCTCTGGCGGCTACTTACTTAAGCTTGTGACTACTCCAGAGAAAACACCAGTCCCCCCCCCCTCCCCCCATCTAGTTGGATTTGGCCCAGACCTCCATTGGCTGGCTAGTTTCAAACCCACGTCCTCCAGCACTGTACAGGCCCTAAGCATTCATCTGGCCCTCGTGGCCAAACTAGCAACCGGCCAGCTGCTGCAGACAGCACTTCTGCTCGCAGAGTTGGCATGGTGGTGGGATTTTTTTCCGTTTGCCTCCTCCACAAGGACACACGGTGCCTGGGGGGTATCTAGGGAATGACGGGGAACTTAACAAGCAAGCAAACCCTTGGAATTAGTAGAAGGTCACATCCTTATTCTCATGCCACACCTCCGTTTCGTTCCCTGTGGAGGCAGCTCATTGTCTAACTTTAAAATCGGCACGGTGAGGTGGTGTAGGCTCAGGGATGATGGCAGCGCATGGCAATCTGACGGGATAATACAGACACCGGTTGAGAATGGCTATATGTCCATCACTCGAACTGCAAACACCTGCTGTTGACACCTTAGGGTTGACTGGCCGACAAACACCGAAGGTCTGAATAGGAATGGCGACTCAGCTTTCACATCCTGTCTGACATCGAAATACAATCAGATCGTCTTTGTGGCTTTCAGAAACCAAACCAAACGAGTCGAGATCTTTAGACAATATCTCACCGCTTCTATATTTTATATTTCATAGTTGGGCTTAGTGGTTAGCATGTTCTGCTCTCAGCACTAGGGATTCCCGGTTCGAATTCCCGGTGCAGTTTCCATGTTCTCCCCGTGTCCACGTGGGTTTCCTCAAGGTTCCTGGTTTCCTCCCACAGTCCAAAAACATGGTTCAAGGTCAGTTGAATTCTCCGAATTGCCCCATTTAGAGTGTGTCTGTGTGATAGATTCACACCCTGTCCTGGGTGTATTTGCCCCACGCCCGAAACATTATTTTCATTAATATTATATTTTTATATTTACACTTTATATATGCAGCTATATTTAATTATTTATTTATTTACATTTAATACATTTTTATAAAAACCTATATGTATTTATTTATATTTAATTTATATATATATATATATATATATATATATATATATGGGGTGGGGTGGGGGGGGGGGGGGGGGGGGGGGGGGGGTCCCCATGCCCATCCAAGTGGAAGATAATGGATGGATGAATATTTTATAGTTAATTTTTTTTCATTGATATTTTATTTTTATATTTAAATTTTATATATTCTGCTATATTTCATTTAATTATTTCTTTAATTTGAAAATTTATTCTATATATATTTTTTGACATATATATATATATATATATATATATATATATATATATATATATATATATATATATACAGTATCTATATATATATATATATATATATATATATATATATATATATATATATACAGTATATATATATCTATATATATATATATATATATATATATATATATATATATATATATATATATGTCCATCCATTATCTTCCGCTTTATCCTCTACTAGGGTCGCAGGGTGGGTTCCCCATGCCCATCCAGGAAAGAACGTTTCGGGCGCTGGGCAGATACACCCAGGACAGGGCGCCAATCTATCACTGGACGCACACTCACTCATTCACACAAACACACTCTACATGGGGCAATTTGGAGAATTCAATTGACCTTGATCCATGTTTTTGGACTTAAATTCTACCATTTAGAGTAAACTGGGTCCGCGAAACGGAATTTCGTTTGCATTTCATGTACCACATGTTCCGTAAATAACAATAAAGTCTCCTCCTCCTCTTCTAGAGTACAAAATCTGGCTGGAACTGAGCAAAACGAAGCAAGAGTGATTAATGAGCCACATGAATCAATGAGGCAATTGATCGCGAGTGGAGTTTTATGTGTAGGACATAAAAGATGCACACAACAAAGATATTCCGCCATGAGGAATATTTCACCAACGCTCAATCAATTCCAGTTGCAGAATTGACGTTTTTTTTGAAAAAGGCATTTAAATCTCTGCTCTGCCCGTTTACCACCGTCAAGAATATTCCATTTTTAACCTGAACCTGCCCAGGTTGCCACAAATTTGCAAGATGCTGTTAATCAACTGAGAGTTGGAATACTTAAGCCTCATTTATACTCCCTCTGCGTACGGAAATGTGCGCGTGCGCTTCATGCGTTATAACAGTTACTGCCCACATACTTCCTTGCGTCAGCTCCGTTGATATGGTTGTTGAACACTACATCCATTAGAGGGCAGTTTAGAGTAAAAATCAAACATGGCGACGGCGGAGGAACTTCTGATTTTGTACAAACTGCAAAAACGACAACGACGTGGTCTGTGAGGCCACTGAACAAGTCGCGACATTTGGATGGAGAATTTTATTCACTTGTCAGCCCAATGAGGGAAATTGATGACGAACGTCATTTCCAATACTTTGGGATGTCTGCCAGGGCATTAGATAACTTGCTTTGCTTTGTAACAACTGTTTGTCCCTGTGCCCCGGCGAAGTAACATCATATAAATGATTAAAATTGCGCACACACTCGTATAACCGGTCTCCAAAAAGTTCCGCCATGTTTTTCTTCTCCTTCGTGTACATATGGAAGTGGTCGCATCATGCACTGCCCCCACGGTTTCCAGTGGTATTGCTCCGTCCTGTCCGCATCCGCAAGCTTTCAGAAAACGTGCAAATTACGTACGAAATGAACGCAGAGTACGGACAAAAGGCTCCGTCCGTATCCGTCTCCGTATTTAACGTTGAGCATAAATGAGCCTTTAATCAGCATATATATTAGCAGTTGAGTGTGGTAGCTCAGTGGCTAGTGTGTTGGGCTATCAATCTGAAGGTTGGGGGTTCAAATCCCAGGTCCACTGACATTTCTGATGTGGATCATTGAGCAAGACCCCTCTTGCACCAGGGATGCTGTAAGAACATCCATCCATCCATTATCTTCCGCTTTATCCTATATTAGAGTCGCGGGGGGGTTCTTCATGCCCATCCGGGGAGAACGTTTTGGGCGCTGGGCAGATACACCCAGGACGGGGTGCCAATTTATCACTGGGCACACTCATTCACACAAACACACTCTATATGGGGCAATTTGGAGAACTCTGTTACTGAGATCCATGTTTTCGGACTGTGGGAGGAAACGTGAGAACCCGGAGGAAACCCACGTGGACACGGGGAGAACATGGAAACGCCACCCAGATTGGGATTTGAGATATAAGAACCCAATATTCAAAATAACCCCATGCCCATCCAGGGGAGAACATTTTGGGCGCTGGGCAGATACACCCAGCACAAGGCACCAATCTATTGCTGGACACACTCACTCACACAGACACACTATATGGGATTTCTATGCAGAGACAAGGAGAACGTGGAAACTCCACCCAGATGGGGATTCGAACCGGGAATCCCTAGCGCTGAGAGGAGAACATGCTAACCACTAAGCCACCATGCCACCCCATTTCCAACCTTTCATTCATTCATTCATTCATTATCTCCCGCTTTATCCTCTATTAGGGTCGCGGTGGGGTTCCCCATGCCCATCCAGGGGAGAACGTCTCGGGCGCTGGGCAGATAGACCGCCAATCCATCGCTGGGCACACACTCACTCACACAGGCACACAGAATTTTGAGAATTCAATTGACTTGATCCATGTTTTTGGACTGTGGGAGGAAACCGGAGAACCCGGAGGAAACCCACGCAGACACGGGGAGAACATCATTTCCAACCTATGCAATAAAAACAACCTATAAAGAGTGAAGTTGTGTACTAATTACAAACCATTAATGAGAGTGGGTCCACGTAAGGGGGATTGCAATAACCATTTAGTTGTACTCTACTGCATTGACCATCATAAAATTCAAAGCGACTCTCACACAGTTTGTTGTTGCATTCAATTCAATTCATAACCAGTCGTCGTCTGGGGCCTCGGGCCAGCTTGGCGCCCTGGGCAATTGGTTGGTTTGCTCTCCCTGTTGCAGCGAGCCTGCATGGTTGGGGTTTGAGGACAGGGACATCAATAACACATGGAGCTCCCCTGGAACAATAAGGGTTACGGGCCTTCCTTAAGGGGCATTGGACACGGCATTGGACCCAATTGTTGCATTGTTGTTATCCCAACACCTAAGCACTGAGTCCCCCCACCATTCCCAAATCTATAATCCATATCAACGTTTTAATTGCCTGATTTTTACAAATATTACTAGTTTTTAAATCTCTGCCTTTGTTTTTTTTATGTTTTTGTAGTGAATCGATTGACGGGCCACCTGACAGCAAGAGGACCGACCACCACAATTCTTCACATCCCTCTGTGCTAGCAGGTCAGTTGGGTATGATTGATTATTTATATATTTATATATATATATCACAATATAACTTGATATGTGTTTAAATTCATATTACAATCCTAAATCCAGTATTTATAATGAATTATTAACACTTGTATAAAGCTTTATAACGTATTCATAATGATTTATCATACTTGTCATCAGCCTCTGTTAATGTACATAGATATACATAACTACACATATAAAGAGTTATAAGAACATGACATAAGGCTTTATAAATCAAAGGGACAAAGTGGTTATGTACATCTATGGACATTAACAGATGCTTATATTATATATATATATAAGTATTCATAATGATTTATCATACTTGTCAGATTTATAATGCCTTATGTCATGTTCTTATAACTCTTTATAAGTGTAGTTATGTATATCTATGTACATTAACAGATGCTTATAACAAGTATTCATAATGATTTATCATACTTGTCATAAGCCTCTGTTAATGTCCATAGATGTACTTAACCACACTTATAAATTGTTATAAGAACATGACATACGGCATTTTAAATCAAAGTGACATAATGCAATGTATATTATATATTTAAACTGTTGATCAACTTATTATAGAGACCAGTGACATAAAGCCTTATAACATTTGTGTTTAATGACTGCTTTTCCTGAAAATGACTTTATAAGTGCTCATAACTTTTTAAAAAGCTTATAAGCTCTCGTTACAGGCATAAAGTAAAGTGTGGTCATTAATTACAATTCTCTTCGAAAGAGACTGTACATATAGTAGTAAATAATGACTTTATAAAGGCTTATAAATGCTCTTTACAGACTTTAGTGTCATTAACTCATTTAAAGTTAGAATGTCTAAACAGCCAAAGAATCAAAAGCTTAACGTTCATATTATAATGCATTATGTCAAATTGATTGATTATGAACATCTATTTACATTAATAAAGGTTCATGACTGATGTCATAAAGTGTTATGAATACTATAAGAAGCTTTATAAATGCACTTACTGACATGTTGCACACATTTTTGCATTTACATATAAATAACTGCGGCTAATACAAATGCTAAGATTTGTAATCATGTGGGTCACACCACTAGGGGGCCACCTGCACTGTTACCCATCATCACTTAACTGTTTACATACTAAATGTTTACTGCGTACTGTCTGTTGCACTGTTCTCTCCCCATTACTTGGATGTTTATTGTATTGTGTATTGTCCTGTATTTATTGTGATCCTTGTGTTTGCACACGCTTTTTGCACACATGCACTTTTTGTTGGTTGTGTAGTAGCTGTTATGTGTAGCACCCTGTTCCGGCAGAACGCTGTTTCATTCCAAATGTAATGTACAGTTCTTTATATTGTTGGAATGACAAATAAAATACTTGAATACTTGATATATTTGATAATACAATACCGGATTCCGGATTCGAAGTGTTACTCATTCATTTATTCATTATCTCCCGCTTTATCCTCTATTAGGGTCGCGGTGGGGTTCCCCATGCCCATCCAGGGGAGAACGTCTTGGGCGCTGGGCAGATACACCCAGGACAGGGCGCCAATCCATCGCTGGACACACACTCACTCACCCAGACACACTCTATATGGGGCAATTTTTGAGAATTCAATTGACCTGATCCATGCTTTTGGACTGTGGGAGGAAACCGGAGAACCCGGAGGAAACCCACGCAGACACGGGGAGAACATGGAAACTCCACCCAGATTGGGATTCGAACCGGGAATACCTAGTGCTGAGACGCGAACGTGCTAACCACTAAGCCACTGTGCCGCCACAGAAGTGTTACTGAATTTTGCATTCGATACGCATATGAACAATACGCATGTGGGCGCGGTAGCTCAGTGTTGATTAAGGCATTGGGCAATTAATCTGAAGGTTGTGGGTTCAAATCCAAGGTCCACTGAAGTTACCAATGTGGGTCCTTGAGCAAGACCCTTAACCCTCATTACTCCAGGGATGTTGTGATGAACCCTGTGCTCACCTTGTAAGTCGCTTTGGATAAAAGCATCTGCTAAATGACCAAATGTAAATGTAAAAACTTCAGCCAATCACAAGCCCACATGTTATTGAGGGCAGGCATCTATTTTGCAGCTTCCAATATTGCAAAAATAACACAATGGTGGGGACAGAGGTTTCTCACATTGACCTCAACCCCCCCTAAGACTACGGGTAGCACTAAATGGATAACTGAGTATCGTTCTGTACTATTATAATTCCCCGAATGTAGTTCAGCCGTCTTTGTGCCTAATGTGACACAGAAGAGCGTTCCGTAACCTCAGCAGCCACATGGAAATGACTTCACTGCGAATATTGCAAAAAGTTCTCCCTATTATTCACCCAAGTTGGTGGCAGCGCTGGAATGCTTAGACAGAAAACAAAATTTAACACTGACAAATGTCTGAGTGGAAACGTATTCTTGCATAATCAGGGTTTGTTTTTTTTCTTGCGAGAAATGAAACAATCTGTGTAAAGATATCTGTAAAGATACCATTTTTAATGCATGACGCCGTTGTGTTATAAAACCTTATGAGTGTGGTTAAAAACGGTTATGTACATTCACAGAGGTGTATGAGAAATGTTATAATGCATTATTAATAATTTATAAAGCTTTGTTATTGTGTTTATAATGGCTGAGGTGATCTTGGGGAAGGCAGCTAACCCCAATTGCTCCCCGGTCACCCTGTACAGGGCTGCCCACCGCTCCGGGCATGTGTGCTCACTTCACTCAGTGTGTGTGTGTGTGTGTGTGTGTGTGTGTGTGTGTGTGTGTGTGTGTGTGTGTGTGAGTGTGTGTGTTTCACAGCACAGATGGGTTCAATGTGAAGGACTAATTCCTCTGTGTGTAATTAAAAAAAAAACAACAAACAACTGTGTGTATGTGCATTTTGTGCGTGTGTGTGTGTGTGTGTATATATATACACATATATATATATATATACACGTGTGTATATATATACTGTATACATGTATACATACATATATACATATACAGTATATACATATATTTATACACACAATTACACACAGACATACTGTATATATACTGTGTGTAGCTCTCTCTCTCTCCTTGTATGTATGTATGTATGTATATATATATATATATATATATATATATATATATATATATATATATATATATATATATATATATATATATGTATGTATGTATATGTATATATATATATTTATATATATATATATATATATATATATATATATATATATATATATATATGTGTGTGTGTGTGTGTGTGTATATATATATATATATGTGTGTGTGTATATATATATATATATATATATATATATATATATATATATATATATATATATATATATATATATATATATATATATATATAAAAAAACAACTGTGTGTATGTGTGTATATGTATGTATGTATGTATGTATTTATGTGTGTGTGTATATATATGTGTGTATATACTGTATACATATATACATATATGCATACACACAAGTACACACAGACATACTGTATACAGTTGTGATCAAATTTATTCAACCCCCAATGCTGCAAAGGGTTTTATGGAATTCAGTGCACATTTGTAATTGTGTTCATAATGAAATCTTACAAGGACTTGTTAAAGAACTAAATGCAACTAAGATAGCATCAATTGTTTTTGTCATAAAGTATTAAATGGCCTTTTTGTGATTTCTTCATTGACACAATTATTCAACCCCTTTACAACTACCACTCATAAGAACAGAGGTTCATTCCAGTGTTTTCAATCAGGTATTGAAAATACCTGTGGATGTCAACGAGCAGCAATCAAGCATGATAAGCACCAATTAGGCAGATTTAAAAGGACTGTGATGCTCAGCTCCTTCTAGACATCTACTGGTGTGTTTACAAGCATGGTGAAGGCAAGAGAATGGTCCCAGAAGACAAGAGAAGAGGTTATTGCTCTTCACAAGAATGGCAATGGATATAAAAAGATTGCGAAGTTGTTAAATATTCCAAGAGACACTATCGGAAGTATCATTCGCAAGTTCAAGTTAAAGGGCACAGTGGAAACGTTACCAGGTCGTGGCAGAAAGAAGATCCTGACCGCGACTGCTGTGCGCTACCTGAAGCGTAATGTGGAGAAAAATCCCCGCGTGACTGCTAAGGAACTGAAAAAGACCTGTCAGATGTGGGCACTGAAGTTTCAGCTCAGACAATAAGGCGCGCACTGCATAACGAAGACCTCCATGCCAGAACTCCCAGGCGCACCCCCTTGCTGACTCCAAAGAACAAGAAAAGTCGACTGCAGTATGCCAAAAGTCATGTGGACAAGCCACAAAGGTTTTGGGACAGTGTACTGTGGTCAGATGAAACTAAATTAGAACTGTTTGGGACAATGGACCAGTGCTATGTTTGGAGGAGGAAGAACCAGGCTTATGAACAAAAGAACACCTTGCCTACTGTGAAGCATGGCGGGGGGTCAATTATGCTTTGGGGCTGTTTTGCTTCTAATGGTACAGGAAAGCTTCAACGTGTGCAGGGTACCATGAATTCCCTTCAGTACCAGGAGATCTTGGAGGAAAATGTGATGGAGTCAGTCACAAACCTGCGGCTTGGGAGACGTTGGACCTTCCAACAGGACAATGATCCGAAGCACACATCCAAGTCCACTAGAGCATGGTTGAACATGAAAGGCTGGAACATTCTAGAGTGGCCATCGCAATCACCAGACTTAAATCCAATTGAGAACCTCTGGTGGGACCTAAAGAAGGCAGTTGCAGTGCGCAAGCCTAAGAATGTGACTGAACTGGAGGCTTTTGCCCATGAAGAATGGGCTAAGATACCCATAGGTCGCTGCAAGACACTTGTGTCAAGCTATGCTTCACGCTTGAAAGCTGTCATAACTGGAAAAGGATGTTGTACTAAGTACTAAAAAATAATGTCACTAGGGGGTTGAATAAAACTGATAATGATGTGAGCACAGTAAAGACATTTGTGGTTATTCCATCATAAATATTATGTTATATTTGTCTAATTTATAAGTGTCTCTTTGATATAATTGTAAATAAGATGACTGAAATGATCCAAATCAATGTCAAACTGGCCAAAACACTTTATTTCAGTGGGGGTTGAATAAATTTGATCACAACTGTATATACTACTATACTACTATATATACTCTGTATCTCTCTCTCCCTATATATATATATATATATATATATATATATATATATATATATATATATATATATATATATATATATATATATATATACATATATATGTATATATATGTTTGTGTGTGTGTATATACATATATATTATCACTTAATAGTTCCACTTGATCAGTTAACACAGAGTCTCTGATTTACAAGTAACCCTAGATTCATAGTACATTCTGTTCTGAGCCACCTATGAAATCGGGATTCTAATCTTAGCTCCACATGGAGATGCTACAGAAAGAAATCTGATTCCTGTTGCCACTTTCATTCACCATTTTCAATCTGAGAGAATATAACATCCTACTTTTAGAATATGTGCATATGAATACACTTCTAAAGAAAGTGGGATTAGTACGG